>JAUMHN010414188.1:0-14023 GCA_032360265.1 Heliamphora ciliata
GATATATTATTTTTTACAAAATATCACGTTTAAAGATGATTTTTTTTAAATCGGATATCTTATAAAAACATGAGAATTAATTTCAGATTTTGAATTAATTAAAAGGAAAAATATTTATTCAAAATAAATTATTATTTTGCAAAAAATATGGGACGATAAATAAAATAAATAAATACTTTTAATCATTACCTTAGATGAAAAGCTAAAGGAAAAATCATGCATTTATTAAATTTTATTTGTTATACATTTAAACACGAAAAAATAGTTTGATAAATCAGAATATTTGGAATCATGTATACGAAAAAATGTTTGATTCTTTCAGATCATGTAGTTTTCGAAATTAATAAATTTATTTTAATTAAACGAATTTTTATGACCCTAAAAAATATTTTAAAAATTTAAGTGGGAGAGAAAATTTATTCATAGATAAATCGCACGGTCTCCATCATCAGTTTATAAGCGTTGTAATTAAACCCTGCGTGTTGGGAGTAAGGCTTTCTTCCGCATCGGACAGATTAATTGCAGTATCGTCAGTGCAAACCTCTTTTAGGGATAATTCTGAATAATTGTTAGTGTGGATCATTTTTCCATCTGAAGGGTTCATTACGAAGTGATTGATTTGAGATTAGGTGATAGTTAACACTTAACTGTATATAATAGTATTCTCTCCATCCGAGTCACTGCTATTATATATTGGACCAAAACTATGGAAGCTATTTAATTTTACTTGGTATGGTCAGTTGTTTAGATAGAAAAATTAAAAAAAATTGGCCTGTCTGGTCTTATGAAGAATAGTAGACGTCCACCCATCGTGGCATGCTATTCTCAAGTAACCAGGCTGCTGGCGAATTAATTTTAAAATGGTAGGAAAGCCATATTAAAATGAATTCAAAATTTTTCTCATCATAATTAACGGTTTTTTAATTATGTGATTCTTAGGATTAAAATAGATTTCAACCCACTCGCTTCAATACTCAAAGAAAACAAATTTACGGGACCAAATTTTATTGACTGAAAAAATAACTTAAATATAGTTTTAACTACAAATAGTATTCCTTCAATACCAGAAAATGTGTTTGTTTCTGAAAAAAGTTCTTCCTCTGGGCCAAATGGCATGAAGAAGAAAAAGATTCAGAAATAGGAAGACATGATTTCTAAGATAATTAGTAGGCCATAGACTGGTGTGAAAAAACCGAAAGACAGATATTTTCACCGCAACTAAACTCAGCACTGAAAAAAGTTATGTCCACTATTTCTTAGAAGGCAGAACAAACAGGGTAATTTCTGTTCACTGGTTGTGAAAACATGTTTAGCGGTATTATCTACCAATACCTGGTGTGTAGGTACGGGAGCCACTAATCATGTCTGCAATTTATTGCAAAGATTCTAGAAAATCTGACAACTTAGTGATTGAGAGATTTACTTGCATATCGGTAATAATACAAAGGTAACAACAGTTACAGTAGGAGATGTTACTCTCAATTTTGGTAGAGATCTAATTTTAATATTGAGAGATTGTCTTTATGTACCTGCCATTAGAAGGAACTTAGTTTCTGTTTCTAGATTGGTTAAAGACGGATATTTGGTTAATTTTAATAACTCTAGGGTTATTAAGAATAATAATTGGGTTATCTATTTTGGTACATGGTAAATGATCTTTATATTATTACTCCAATTTCTCCTACACTGCAACTAACTGAAACGAATAATATATCTATATTATCATATATGATAAAGTTTTCTTCTTTAATGAACCAAGCGTTTCTTTGGCACTTACGCTCAGGTCATATTAATCTAAAAATGATAAACAGACTAGTAGCAGATGGACCTTTGAGTTAATTGAAAGTGGAGGTACCTCCAGTCTGTAAATCTTGCTTAGAGATAAGATAATCAAGAGGCCCTTTTTGACCAAAGGATATAAAGATAAAGAACCGTTGGAGCTGGTTCATTCTGATGTATGTGGTCCTATGACAATTTGGGCTAGAGGTTGCTTAGAGTACTTCGTCAGTTTTATTGATGACTAATCAGGGTATGGATACATTTACCTGATGCACCGTAAGTCTGAATACTTTGAGAAATTCAATAAATTCAAGGCAGAGGCGGAGAAGTGTCTGAGTAAAAGTATCGAATCACTACGATCTGACCGTGGTGGAAAATACCTATTTGAAGAGTTTAAGAACTACTTGTCATCAGAAGGGATTACATCCCAGTTGACTGCACCTGGCACTCTATAGCAGAATGGTGTAGCAGAAAAAAAGAATAGGACTCTTATGGAGATGGTAAGGTCAATGATGAGTTATTCAGGTTTACCAGATTCATTTTGGGCACTAACTTTAGAGACAGCGACTTACATTCTGAACTCGGTACCTTCTAAGTTCGTACCTTCTACTCCCACAGAATTGTGGACTGGGCGTAAGCCTAGTCTGAAACACATTCAGATTTGGGAATGTCCAGCACATGTGCTGAAAGAGAACGCGGGTAAGTTAGAATCGAGAACAGAAGTTTGTTTCTTTGTGGGATATCCCAAGGGAATGAAGGGTGGTCTATTTTATAATCGTAAGGATCAGAAGGTCATTGCTAGCACCAATACTCGATTCTTAGAAGAGAATTATATTATGGATCACAAGCCCAATAGCAAAATTATTCTGGAAGAACTAAGAGAAAATACAAGTAGAACGGAAGAGGAACCACAAGTCACTGATATTCTATTATCTCGTCGTAGTGGGAGGATTATCGGGATAAGTGCAAATCAAGAACAGGGTGCTAATGCACAGGGTTCTGATTCTACACAGCGTGTTACTGTTAGTACACAGACACAGGTAGTGCCTTATTATAGTGGGAGGATTATTCATCAACCTGACCAGTATATATTCTTGGAAGAGTCTTTTAACAAGATCCTGGCAAAACTAGATAGCAAGCCTTGTAACTACAATGAAGCACTTCAAGACGAAGATGTAGATCTTCAGCAAAAGGCTATGAATTCAGAGATAGAATCTATGTATTCCAATCAGGTCTAGGAACTTGTAGAACCACCCGAAGGGATAAAATCCATTGGATGCAAGTGAATTTACAAGAGGTAGAGAAGAGTAGATGAAAAGATTGAAACCTTTAAAATTAGGCTTGTTGCTAAAGGGTTCACTCAGAAAGAAGGGATCGACTATGAGGAAACCTTTTCGCCGGTAGCCATGGTTAAGTCTATCTAGATTCTCTTATCCATTGTCGCACATTTCGATTATGAAATCTGGAAAATGGATGTCAAGGCAGCTTTTCTTAATAGAAGTCTTGATGAGTGTATCTATATGATACAACTAGACGAATTCATTGCAAAGGGCCAGGAACACATGTTATGTAAGTTTAAGAGATTCATTTATGGACTTAAGCAGGCATTGAGGTCTTGAAACACTCGATTTGATCAAGTAATAAAGTCTTATAGTTTTGATCAAAGTTCGGATGAGTCCTGTGTATACAAGAAGCGTGACGGAAGTGTGGTGATTTTCCTAGTACTTTATGTAGATAATAACTTGCTCATAAAAAATGATGTGGGGGCATTATCTATGGTTAAAGTATGGTTTTCTGCGTAGTTCGATATAAAGGACTTGGGAGAAGCCGGTCACATCCTTAGGATCAAGCTTGTGCGAGATCAGAAACAAAAGATGTTGGGCTTATCACAAGTAAGGTATATCGATGATATCCTTACTCATTTTAGCATGTAGGATTCTAAGAAAGGATTTTTCTTTTCAGGCATGGAATCACTCTATCCAAGGATCAGTGTCCTAAGACACCTGATAAGATAGAAAAAATGAAGGTAGTTCCTTATGCTTCGATAGTAGAAAGTTTCATGTATGCTATGCTTTGCACTAGACCCAACATCTGCTTTGCCGTTAACATGGTTTGCAGATATCAGTCTAACCTAGGGCAAGAGCATTAGACTGCAGTAAAGAATATAATCAAGTACCTAAAAAGAACTAAGGATTATATGTTGATTTACCAGGCAAATAGTCTAGTACTTTTTGGGGTACACAGACTCAGATTTTTAATTTGACAAGGATTCCCGTAAGTCTACCTCAGGATATGTATTTACCTTAGGAGGTGGAACTATAAGTTGGAGGAGTATCAAGCAGTCCTGCATTGCTGATTTCACCATAGAGGTCGAATATGTGGCAACTTCTGAAGCAGCCAAAGAGGTCGTTTAGCTCAGGAACTTCCTGTTGGATCTAGATGTGGTGCCTTCAGTTCAGTCAGCTATTACACTTTACTGTGGCAATAGCGGAGCGGTTGCAAACTCGAAGGAGCCTAAGGTCCATAAGAAAGGCAAGCACATTGAGCGTAAGTATCACCTGATACGAGAAATTGTACAGAGAGGTGATGTTGCTGTGACCAAGATTACATCAGGAGACAACCTTGCAGATCCTTTTACAAAGAGCTTACTGGCTAATACTTTTTATAGTCATGTAAAGGGCATAGAAATCAGATGTATGGCAGCATGATTTTGAGTATAAGTGGGAGATTGTTAGAGTTAGTATACTAAAAATCATGTTTTTAGTATTTAATTTTATTTTATTAAAATTAATTTTTCATTTTATGAGAATTTTTATGAGTAATGTATGTGTATTATTTTTTTAATGTTATGCATGGATGTCCGATATTTTGTATAATAGTTAATCTGGTGTGTAGAGTACGGCTTACACACAGAAGATCAGAATTTAGGTTCTTGCAGACTATAAGTTTTATGTTCACAGTTTAGATGGGAATGGACATTCCATCGGTGCGATTGTGGCACAGAATTTTAGTAGGCCTGTCTAGGTTACGGGGAGCAGATAATAGCATTGTCTATTGTTTCGACTCTTTGTACCAGTACACTTTATGTGTATTGAACAGGACGTTTGGGATAATTAATTTTATACTGACTATATAAATTAATTCACACCCTAAAGTTATTATGAATAGTGCTTATCCTCTTAATCTTGAAATAATTATTGATTTGCATATATTTAATATTCGTTGTTGTGATTCATTAGAGGGTGCGATCTTATATGGGTTTATATTCCCGGTGAGTTAGATAGTAGTATTATTTATATGGCAAATATTAATTATTGACGGAATTCACATCCCGAATAATCGGGATTGACGATACCCCCTTAAGGATACTTATAAGTTTTAACCAGACCAAACCCTGCAGTGGATTTAATTATTCCGCGGTCAAATAAGTTAAGCGAAAGGGTTTAAGAAATATCAAGATACTAATTAAATTAAATTGTCTGTAATTAAATTTAATCGACGGGTATCGAAAATCTTAACGTGGGGAGAAATGGTAAGCATTTAATAACATGAGCTAAATACAATAAGGTTTTGAGATTATGGGTCAGAGTGCAATTGTAGTTCTTTAGTGGTGTGAACTATAATTCAGTGTTTTATGAAAATTACAGAAATCGCTGTGTCTTTCCATAATTACAAAAATTGCTAGTAGATATCTATATTCCATTGGAAGTCTTACTTATAATTACTCCCCAAGTCGCTACTGTAGCCCTATATATATGTGGGTAGGCAGAACCAGTTTGAGAATATATCATTGATATATCATATTTTGTTTTTCAAGACTAAAATATATCTGAGTTCTGCCGGTACGAGTTCTCGATAGTCCTTAACCCATACTACGTTTTAGGATTGCATAAGGGAATACGGTAGAAGATTTGGCAGGAGCTTCAACTCGGAATCAAATCATAGTTGAAGAATCGATCGACAAAAGGTATTCTTCTAAATTAACTTTGGTTGCACTGGTTTTATTTTGATCGTTCATCGTCGAAAGTTTTATCTTGAGCTCGTTTCTGCGTTTGCCCATCTATAGTTAATTTTTTACTGAAAATCGTTTGCAAAAACAATGATCTTGGCAGTTTTGCCTCCAACACATAACACCAATCGAAAGCATTGCCCTTGAGTGTTTGAACGAATTGGTTGACTAGAAGGTCTCCATCAGTACCAGCGTTGTTACTCGTCTCCACAAAATGAGCAATTAGTTTCTTTACATTACCTTTGCCATCAAATTATTGAAGCTTTTGTTGCTGATATCCAAAAGGCATCTTCATTTGATCGATTCTTCGAGTGTAAGGTTTAGCATAAGCAAGAGAAACTTTTGGTGCTTCCTTGTACTTATCCTTGATGGCGCCTAAGATGAACTCCTTTAACTGGTCGACGGGAATGGAGTCGTCGACTGAAATATGTAAACTCTTTTGATCTGCTTGGAGCTTATTAGAAGTTTCAGCTGCTTCTTGAGGTTTTAGAGGGTTAAGAGTAACTTAACTAGAATCTCCCATACTTTCGAGTTTATTCATCATAGATGCGAACTGAACATCGCGATCTTGCACAGTTTTACAGAGTGCCTCTACAATATTTGTTAAGAGAGCTACCTGCTCTTCCAAGGCAATATTGTTCGTTGTCATCACCAGCATGACAATAGAATCAACTGACTTGAGTTTTAACTGGGGAGTGGGAGGAGAAGATGAAGAATTAGAACTGCTTGAATCTATTTTTTCTTCCCTCCCCAGATGATCTTTGGTAGTTGAGGCTGATTCTTAAGATAGAGAATGGTGAGAAAACGTCTTTCCAATGGTCGTATCTACTTCCTCGTTTGTTTGCAGAATAACATCTTCTTTGTTTGAATAAAAAATCGAAATTGATTTTGGCAGCAACGGGGCTTGCAGAAGAATTAGAGCCATGGCCTTTGCCTTACTTCGAGTCACTGGACTAGTACTCTAAGTCTTAGAGCTTGAACCAGTGTTTGCGGCAGTTGAAGGCTTAGAATCTTCTCATTTGATTTGGAGAGCCTTTGAACCGTCGTTCTTTGGAACCATTACATATTTTGCGTTTGAAGAAGAGAAAAGATGAGAGGCAGATATTATCCCACTAGACGTGCCAAAAATTTGTAAACAACAAATTTCGTGTCAAAAAATCACGACAGAAAATTGTAGAAACCAATTAACTTTTATTGAATTTAAAAATAGATTACAATCTCTAATGGAATTTCTAAATCAAAGAAACAAAATCCTCTGATTCTTCTCTTCAAATGTTCACTCGAGAGCTTGACAACGTGTTCCTGAATCAAAAAGCGAAATATCCCCCGAATTTGGCGAATGATGATGAAACTTGGTTGAGAAATATCTTCAGAGTTTCAAAGCTTTATTTGCAGAACTCTCTCGGTTGCTTTATAACTCCAAGTGTTAGGTGTAAACTTTTTTTTTTCATTTGATA
The DNA here is from genome assembly GCA_032360265.1 of Heliamphora ciliata. Lineage (NCBI taxonomy): Eukaryota > Viridiplantae > Streptophyta > Magnoliopsida > Ericales > Sarraceniaceae > Heliamphora > Heliamphora ciliata. Next base: position 7,246 of record JAUMHN010414188.1, read on the forward strand.
GAGGACACGCCTATTTATAGGAGTATGGGGAGACAGAGTTATGAAGAGACTCAAATTCTTGATAATTATCTTTATTTTATTTATTTTAAAGAGATAATTATTTAAATTTATAATTATCTCTTTTATTTATTTTTTAAAGAAATAACCATTGAATAGCATAATTATCTTTAATTTTAAAGAGATAATTATTTAGTAGCATAATTACTTTTTTTATTTATTTAAAGAAATAATTATGTACTTTTAATTTGATTTAGAAAAAATATTTATTTTTCTCCCGTGTAATTTCCATGTGTCAAGTGGTTTGATTTAATTAGTTAAAGATTATCATATGAAAAAATACACTATTTTACACGTGGTGTCATGTAATTGAACAAAACGTGAAATTTAATTTGGGACCGTTGTAACACGTGGCAATATTTGATTTGCTAATAATCGTGTTATATTTTTTGGTCGTGGGACACATATTAATTTGTGATAGGCTAAAATTTGCATGTCTACACATTCTTTAAAAAAAAGGCCTATTTTAAAAATTATTTGGAGGGTTTTGAAATTCATGATTACTCATCATTGAGGACATGGGATAATTATTTGATGCCCACGACAATCAATTCTCCATCTTGTGTGATTTTTCCAACCATTATAAGTACCTTTAATGTGCACCCCGAAGTGACTTTGTTGTTTCTTCATTTTTATGGTTTAAATTCAGAAAACCCATGTGAGCATATTGAAAATTTTGAGCAGATTTATTCGACTTTGAAATATCCAAATGTTAATGAGTAATTTATGATGCTTCATTTATTTCAATATTCTTTAACAGGTAAGGTTCAAGATTAGTTTTATTCTTTACCTCCAAAATCAATCAGAACATGGCAAGAGATGCTTAAAAAGTTTTTTAACAAATATTTCCCGCCATATGAGACTCTTATTATTAAACAACAAATTGTGAATTTTGCTCAAATAGAATCTGAGTCTTTTGTAAAATGTTGGGAACGATTTTAATTTTTGTTATTATCTTGCCCATGTCTTAACTATGAAACGTGGCGTCTTATTCAATTTTTTTACGAAAGCTTAAATTTTAAAACACACCATTTTATGGAAATGATGTGCACTGGTGGATTTTTAAATCAAACTCCAGATGAGGCTTGGATTTATCTTGACAATTTATCTCAAAAATTATAATTTTGGGATTCTGATAAAATTGGTAAAATCAATTCTCATACTTTAAAAATTGATACAATTGAGCCACTTCTAGAAATTAAAAATGTTCAAGATGAATGTGATACTTGCGCGACTTTGGGACATGTAATAAATGATAATCTAGAAATCCCAATTTCTATGTCAATGTCCCCTGGTCAAATAAATGTCACAACTATCAAAAATATTGATTTAGAAAATTATTCGAAAATGGAATGGACATATGAGCTTAATGTTAATAGTTTTCCTCAAGGGTCTTCTAAATTTTCTACTGATATGCCATCATATGAAAAGACACTTGAGGAACGGTTGCTAATAGTTGTACCTTTTCAATCTGAATTTCAAAATCATACACTTTCGATTTTTTATAATAATGAAAATATTTTTGATATGTGTCTTGATCAATCAAAGCTTAACCCATATGATAAATTTTCAAAATCTTGGACTTACCTGGATAAGGACACATGTTCTATCCTGCTAATCTATTTACATGATCCTTATCTAGTTAATTACAGGAAGCTAAAAAGATTAATATTCTTTTTCTGACGTCTGGCTAAAGACATTAAACTTAGCCTTTCTGGGAGGGAGCCCATGATTTCATTATTTTCTTTAAGTGTTAAAAATAATTAAAAAAAATCAAAAAAAATATTTTTTTTTCATTATCCTGTGAATATTAGTCCTTATATTCTTAATTACTTCGATATCTTTTGTGGATGCTTGACTGTAACATTTTTCAGGATAAGCATTTTTTTCAAACTTTTCTGGTCAGGTGAAATCTTAAATCCTTTTATTTTTGCATCCTATGTCTGTTTTCATCCAATGAAGACATTGGATAGTTCAAGTTGGGGGGGGGGGCGGTTAGGTATTTCACTTTATCAGTTTAGTTTCTGTTAAAAAAAATTATGTTTTTGAGAAATTTAATTTGGAATTATGAATCTTGTACCTCGGATAAATGAAACCGTGAGATTTTTAAGTTGCTAAAATTTTTATGAAAAATGCATTACGGACTTGTACACTCAGTTTTTATGTACTACACACTCAGCTGCTTAATCGGTTTTCATGCTAATGAATGTTGATAGTGAAAATAACTGGAAAAATAAAAAGGTGAAGACTAAACCTTTAGTGAGCTTTTGAAACTATCTTTTTTTTTTGAGGAATTTTTCTATATTTACTCATATTACATTTTGTTTCAGCATGATTAGTCATTGATTAATCTCGTTATTCATTCATTTTAGCTAAGAGTTGAGAACATTATTTTAAAGCTCATTTGAAATTTTCTAGAAATAAGGACCATGCAAAAGAACTATATCAAACTTGGGAAAGAATTTTAGGCCATGTTTCTATATTTTAACCTGTTCGTATTTTTTTCTATTCAATTGACTCTAGTCCCCCCCTTTTGAGCCTTTTACATATATGCCTTTTCTTGGTCCTTTGTTATATCTGAAAATTTCATGTGAACAGGTTAAGTAGCTATATGAATACAATAAAGTCTACAATAAAAATGGGTGAAAAAGTTCGTAAAAAAAGAGAGAAAAAAAAGGGAGAAAAAAAATTGAATGAAAAAAAGGACATAGAAAATGGACAATTGAGTGGTAAAAAAATAGAAAAGATGATTGAGTAAATGACAAAATATGAAATTCTGTGGAGTATAAAATAAAGGCCTATTTGATCCCAAAAAATAAAGACCAATTTGATCCTAAGAATGACATAGTTTAATGTGTGAAAATAATTGATTAAAATGATGAATGAAGCACTTCGTATATTCTCAACAATTAGCATTCTAATCACGAGATTAAGAGTCATTTTTTTGAATTTAGTGTCTTTCGTGTCAAAAGTATGCGGAATATATTTGATTTGCTTGACATAACCTATGCGCATTCTACGAGTGCACCAATATATAAACTTGTTTCTGAGTGTTTAATTGTGAGTGATATCAAGTGAGAATTGAAGTCGAGACATAGTTTTAATAGAAGTTCAAACTTTAAATGTTTTGAACCATGATACCGATACATGTAGTTGAGACTTCACACACACTGAGTACATGCCTATGGGAAGATGATTGTACGGAGGGTACTACCAGAAAATTGTACAAATTGATTGTCGGGAGTATGAAATTCACAATTTTAACTTAAAGTTTTCTCAATTTTAAAAGCTTATTGCACATGCTAAGTGCAATCGTGTATCCTACGAAAATGGATTTAGTTAGATTTGTTTAATCCTCTTTTATTTTTACATTGCTCGAGGACTAGCAAAGTGCAAGTTGGGGGGGTTTGATTTATACGTAAAAGTACCGATCAAATCCTACAAAGTATGCTTTGCTAAGCCTCGATTATGTGTTTACTTATATGTTTTTGTACTATTTTAGTGTTGGCATTGGAAGAAGTAAGATGGTGGGAAAATTGTTTAAAATTGATCAAAAGCTGTCAAAGGTCAACAATTCCAACGTGAAAGTCAAAAGTATCAAAACAACTTTGTTTCAGTTAGATCTCAGAACCCGAAGACCCGACACCATGAGTGGTAACACCTCAAAGTTCAAAAAATTTGGTAAAAAGGTTCAACATTGAAAAAAATAAAATTTCAAAAGAAGTTGGCATACTTTCACTATTGTGGTCACAACTTTTTGTGTAAAAAGAATTTTGATATGATATTGGAACAATTGGAAAGTATATTTTTGGGGTTTCAATTTGAACATAAGAATGACCCTATTCAGAGTTTGGATGAAGGCGTTATGCTCATTTGAAGTTGGAATAACAGTGTAATCGCATTTTTGCAAAATTCTATCTAGACGAAAATATGGGCGTCTGAACGAAAATTAACTAGAATGATTTGCGCCCTTACAAAAATATGGGCATCCGAACGAAAAAGCTACTATTGGAAAAGCGTCCGGATGAAACGGGAAGTGTCCGGACGGAACGAGACAATCAGAATTTGATTGAAACACTAAAACAATGAGCGTGGATCATCTCTATAAATACAAGGCTTGGTGGAATCATTCGGTAACTTCTAAATCTTCAAAAAATTGATTGAAAACTCATTAAGAGGCAAGTGTGGAGACTCAAGAAGTGACGGGAAGATGAAGATGGAGGTCAAGGAACCAGTTCTTCTTTAACTCTTCGTGGATTAGAGCTGAAACATAATTGCCTGAGCTTCTTCCTCTTAGGGGATGATGAACCCTAGTCGGTATTTTAGGATTAGTTTAGATTTAAATTTCTTTTTTATTCAAATTCAGTTCGTTGTATGATTTTTGAAACGTCAATGTTTAATCAACGAGTTTTTAATTTGATTATCTAGTTTTCGTTTTTACTTTCTGTGATTGTAATAACCAGATCATGCAACTATTATATGTTCGTATTCTTATCCAAATGTGAGATATTTTATACTCGGATAGGACGGGTCGTGATGGGATCACTCGGACGATGCATGCCACGTCTAAGATAGGATATTCTAGGTTTGGATTCGACCTTATCCTCTTGCCATTTTGTGTCAGTCTTGTAGTCATGACCGAATTGAATTGAATCGAATGAATGAAATAAAAACTGAATGAAACTAAAATACTGGTTAGGGTAGATTCAAACTTTAAAAATTTAGATTATCTTTTAGATTTAGAATAGTTTTTATTATTTTATTTTATTCAAATCAGCCATATTTTATGATCTTAATGAAATTCTATTTCAAATTAATTTTAGATATTAATCTGAGAATACCGTTACTTAGCTTATTTGTCCCCGTTAGAATGATACCTGCACTTAACCACTATTCTACTAAATAGTAGTTAATTTTAGGATTTTAAATATTTATTTTGGTACGGTACGATAACGAACCATCTGGCATGAACTTCTTCAGCATCGAAATATGGATTATATCATGTAATCTTGACAACTCCAGTGGCAGGGCTAGTTGATACGTCGTGTTCCCAACCCTCTTGATGATTTCGTATGATCTAATATATCAAGGACTCAACTTCCCTTTTCTCCCGATCCGCATCACTCATTTCCATGGTGATATCTTTAAGAATACGTGATCTTCTACTTCAAACTCCAGGTCGCATCTTTGATTATCCGCATAACTCTTCTGGCTGTCTTGAGATTTCTTCAATCTCTCTTTAGTTAACTTTATTTTGTCGGTGGTGATTTGGATTATCTTGGGTCTAAGTAACTTCCTTTCTTTGACTTCTTCTCAACAGATTAGGTTTCGACATCTTTTGCCGTACAACATCTCGTAAGGAGCCATCCCTAAGGTTGACTTGATATTATTGTTATATGGAAACTCAATCAGCGGTAACTGTTTATCCCAACTTCCAACAAAGTCCAGGATGCATGCTTAGAGCATATCTTCCAAAGTTTGAATCATCCTCTCCGATTGGTTGTTGGTTTGCGGATGAAGAATTGTGCTAAACTTCAAAGTAGTTCCCAACGCCTCTTATAAACTTAGCTAAAATATGGATGTAAAGCGAGAATCTATGTCTGATACTATAAAAACTAGCACTCCGTGCAGATGAACGATTTCGTCAATATAAAGTCGTGCGAACCGATTCATAGAAAATGTCATCTTTATTGGTAGATAATGTGCCGACTTCGTCAATCTATCCACAATTATCCAAATAGCAACATTCCCCTTGGGTGATCGAGGTAGTTCGGTTATAAAATCCATGGTAACGTGTTCCCATTTTTACTCAGGCATAGGTAAAGGCTGTAATAGTTCTGCAGGCTTCTGGTGTTCAATCTTAACTTGTTCGCATACTAAACATCTTGTTAGGAATGTATACTGAAAAGCCATGCTTTTTAGGTATTTTATTCTTGATCCCTGGCATATTTTTGCATTCGTGATTTCATATTTATATTTGTGATGAATGAACGCATAGTCCATATATTCTGTTCAGTATTTGACTCGGTACATGCTGCAAGGAAGATCGGGTCATAGGGTCTAACAGATTATACAGGTAGGCTCACAATCGCAGTGAATCCAGACATTCCATTGGTACGATTGAAGTACATCGTTATAGTAGCTGGTCTTGGCTAGGTTGAACGGGTCAAATTTAGGTTTCAGGAGTTCGATGTTCGAGCTCGATGTGTTAGTACACTTGGAGTGTATTGAGCGGGATCAACGGGATGATCAATTGATCCACATCCCGTATTATCATGTATTGCACGAACTCTTAATCTCGAAGTGATTGATTGATTATGTTCAGATAGTGTACAGTACTTTGAGTCATCAATGGTTGAGATTTCCTCCATGAGATAAATAATACCGATGAGTTGGGTACTAGCGTTATTTGTCCGATGATCGATAATCAGCTAATGGAAATCACGTCCGACTTAGGTTGAGGAGTTCCCCCGCGTGTTCTTTGCTTATAGGTTTGATTATGCTAAATCAGTACAGTAGATCTTTAGATTCGGCATATCAAAAGGATAAGCAGTGCGGTTGCGAGGAGAAGAGAATAATTAAATCGGGTTATTAGTAACCTAATTTATTTATCGAGAATCCATATCTTAAACGTGGGGAGAATACAGTGCATTTGGTAATTAGAAACTCAAGACATAATTTGAGTTAGGGCCGGGAGTTCAGTCAAGACCTTTAGTGGAAT
>JAUMHN010414198.1:0-14023 GCA_032360265.1 Heliamphora ciliata
CTTCCATAACATTTATTTCATTTTATTTTCTTTTCTTTATCATTAGCTTTATTCTCTTCATAATGTAGCATTTTAACTTCTTTAATTTTATTATTAACTTTAATTTTCTTATAAAGTTTTATTTTCTTTTTCTTTTTATAGCTTTATCTTCTTTTGGCATTTATGTTATTTTTATTTTTATTTTATTTCATTAAACTACAAAAATCATAAAAAGTCTTTTTACCTAATTTTCATTCCTTAAATATAATTTTCTTTTCTTTTATTTTCGTTTTAAATATAAATAGTTAGGCTTCATTTTGTTAATATTTTATTTTTCAAATCTCTTTTTATCTTAGCATAAGCTTCTTTTGTAATTTTCTTTTAAGATTCTCTTTATGCATATGTTATTTTTCATTTCTTTTTCTAATTCATCATGTTAGTGTTAATGCACGTTTTGATTTTTTTACTTAAAAGTATATTTTAGAATAGTTTAGTTTATCTTTTGTAACAAATCATGTTTAGGTTATTTTAAGCGTCTTTTAGTATATTTTTGTTCTTTTATTTAAACCATGCTACCTTAGCTTATTTGTGATAAAATCGCATGTGAATATATTCCATTTATCCTTTTAGTTACAAATTGCATGCCTTATGACTTAGGATTTTACCTCTTTATTTGTTTTGATTTGGAGTGCTATGTACATATGTTATGTATTTTTAATATTTGATTTTGGATATTCCCTCTTTGCCTCCACTTTCTTTATTTGTATGCATTTGAGAAATTCTATTAAAAAACCAATGAAGATTAGTAGAAGCTAACCTTATGGTTGGACGAACGGAGTGCCTAACACCTTCTCCGATTCGTACCTTAGCCCCCAAACCCTGTTTCTCTGGTTAACGTTTTCAAGATCAATAAGTCATTTTTGTTTTTCTTAGTTTTTCTCAAAAATTAAGTGGCAACTCTATTTTTAATAAAAATATATTTTCAAAATTTGATTTTCAAGGTGTTAAAATATTTTTCAAAACATCTTTTGAATTTTTTTATTTTTGACCCCTAAATTCCAACACCACAGTTATCCAAATTGACGCATCCATCTTGTCAGTTCTCCTTGGTTTGTGAGATGTGATTACATAATCTTGAATGTCTATGTGTTAGCATGATTATATCTTTTATGTTAGTGATAACATGTTATATGGAAGCTTATACTGTTATGTTTCTTTCGTATAGAGTTATGTCCACGTGGGGAGGACGTGGCCGTAGTCGAGGCCGTGGCCATGGTTCTGGCTGAAGGAATGTTCTAGTCCCAGATGTTGGGGAAGCTAATGCTCCTTAAGGACCTGTTGACGGGATAGATTTGTTTCGTGAGATGGTAGGCTCCATCCAGCAGTTGGTCGAGGCCACTAAGGGAACGGAGAGTGTACCTAAATCGAGGGTGTCGATCACAATGCGCGAGTTTCGACGTCTTGATCCTCCAACCTTTTTTGACGAGCCAGACCCCAATGTTGCTACCGAGTGATTGGAAGTAACCACGATAATCTTGGATACCCTGGAGATTGAGGAGGATGTCTTGCGTGTTAAGTTGGCGGCGTTCCAACTTCGGGAGGATGCGAGAGAGTGGCAGAAGTTTGCTAAAATCACGGTGGATGATACGTGGGCCGCTTTTACTATGGCCTTTCTGGAAAAGTACTTCCTAGGTTCTTCAAGAGATACTTACTGGGAGGAGTTTCTCTCCCTTGTTCAGGGGAACCTTACAGTGGACTAGTATGAGGTCAGGTTCGCAAATCTATCACGGTTTGCCTCTGAGATGGTGTCAACGGAGGAGTTGCACACCAAAAGGATTGAAAGGGGTCTTTGACCTTCCATTAAGGATAGAATTACAGCATTGGGTTTGTGTGTTTACATTGAGATGGTGGAAGTCGCTATCTGAGTAGAGAATGCAATGGTAGAGAGCCGCAAAGCTAGAGAGAGTAGGAGTCAGCAGGGCGAGGAAGGAGCACATTTACAGAGGTGCAGAAACAAGTGCCGAAGGTCGTCTGGTTCGAGTTCTCATCCTGTGGGATCATATCAGCCGTAGATTTCTACTCCTGCACTATCAGTGGCCTCGACGGGAAGGCTAGAGCAAAGAGAGCTCATTTGTTATCAATGCGGATAGCCAGGGCATAGTTCACCAAAGTGCCCGCAAAAGGGCTAGGTATAGAGTTCAGCGCCTGTCTAGTTACAGGGGAGAGAGCCACCAGTATGTTTTAGGTGCAGTCACTCTGGGCACATTCGTAGTACTGTCCCTGAGGAGAGAGTGTTCAAAGTACGACAGGAGCACCAGTTGTTCCACCAGCACAAAGACGATAAACTTCTCAACAACCTAGGGCTCAGACATCTAGGTTTGCAGAAGGGGGTGCCTCAATATAGTCCGTGAGGCAGTCGATGGCTCAGGGTTACAGTGGACAAGCCAGAGCACTGCAGGGCAAAGCATATGTTCTTGCTGATCCTAGTGCTTCCAAAGCACCGATCGTGCCTGATGCTACAGCTACTACACCTGTGATCAAAGGTGCTCTCTTAGTATATAGATCATGGGTCAGTGTTCTTATCGACACAAGAGCATCGCATTCCTTTATTTTCTATGCTTTTGCATTTGTATTGGGGTTAGAGATCGACTCGTTGGGTAGTGTGTTGAGCGTAGAGGCCCCAGTCAGTGGGAATGTGGTGTTGAGTTGAGTTTGAAGATCCTGTGAGTTAGAGGTTACCGGTCGTTGTTTGGAGTTTGACCTTATCATTCTAGACATGACTACATTTGACGTCATCTTAGGAAGGGACTGGCTGACCACCTATCGTGCCTTCATCGATTGCGATCGATGGAGGGTATCAATTTGTACACTGGCAGGTGATTATTTTTATTTAGTGGACGATCGGGATGAGGGTTTGGTGTCCATGCCCGGTGTTGCTCAAAATCGAGGGAATTTAGGTTTCCTCTTTTTAGCTCTCATGTTGGATGAGATGGTTGGGCTTCGAGGGAAGCTACCCCCTGTGGTTTGTGACTATCTAGATGTCTTCCCAAACGATTTGTTCGAGTTGCCACCGAGTCGTAAGGTATAGTTCTCTCTCGATCTGATTCCAGGAACTGCTCCCATTTCTATACCATCTTATCGCTTTGCACCGATAAAGTTGCGAGAACTCAAGGTACAATTTTAAGAGTTGTTTGATAAGGGATTTGTACGTCCGAATATGTCGCCACGGGGAGCTCCAGCTCTTTTTTCTAAGAAAAAGGATGGGTCCTTGTGATTGTGTATTGACTACAGAAAATTAAACCAAGTGGCAGTGAAGAATAAATATCATATGCCCAGGATTGATGATTTGTTTGATCAGCTGAAGGGGTCGAGTTGCTTCTCAAAGATTGATTTGAGGTCAGGGTACCATCAGCTGAGAATTAGGGACGAGGACATAGCGAAGACCCCCTTTCGGACTCGTTAAGGTCACTACGAGTTTTTGGTTATGCCGTTTAGTTTGACGAACACTCCTGCGACGTTTATAGGTTTGATGAACCGTATCTTTCACCAGTATTTGGACAACTTTGTGGTGGTGTTCAGGGATGATGTTCTTATCTATTCACCCATGAGAGAGATGCATGAAGAACACCTGCGTATCATTCTGCAGATTCTAAGAGAGCACCACTTGTATGCGAAGTTCAAAAAGTGTGAGTCTTTGATGTCCGATGTGAGATTTCTTGGGCACGTGGTATCGAAGGACGGAGTATCAGTGGATTCTTCGAAGACTAATGCGGTGATGGATTGGGAACAGTCGAAGAATGTCTTTGAGATCTGTAGTTTTCTAGGTTTGGTAGGCTACTACTAGCGGTTCGTGAAGGATTTTTCTAAATTTATCGTGCCGATGACACGTCCTACACGGAAGGGAGTTATATTTGTTTGCGAGTTGGCATTCCAAGAGTTAAAGAGGAGGTTGACTAGCACGCCAATGTTGATTATTTCGAAGCGAGATTTAGGTTACACAGTGTAACGCGTTGCTCGATGGTCAGGGCTTTGTTCTAATGTAGAGAGGTAAGGTTGTGGCTTATGGCTCTCGGCAGTTGAAAATTCATGAGAAGAACTATTTTGACGCATGATCTGGAGTTGGCAGCTGTGATCTTTGCCTTGAAGACATGGCAGCACTACCTCTATGGTGAGCACTTTGAGGTTTTTTCCGATCACAAGAGCTTAAAATATTTGTTTTCGCAGAAGGACCTAAATTTACACCAACGACGATGGATGGAGTTATTAGAAGACTATGACTTTGACTTGCAGTACCATCTGGGAAAGGCCAATATTGTGGTTGACACTCTTCGTAGGAGATCTCATGGTTCGTTAGCTTCAATGGGTATACAAGAATGGAACATGCTTGGAGAAGTTGGTGAATTTGATTTGTGTCTCGGAGAGATAAGGAGAGGTGTGACCTTATTTTCATTAGCTTCATAACCTGCATTGGTTGAACACGTGCTAGAGGCTCAACAAACAAACTAGGAGGCTCAAATGAAACAGGATCGTATTGCTAGCGAAAAGGACACGACAGGATGGGTTGTGAGACTAGATCAGAGTTTGAGGTTAACAAGGAGATTGTTTGTACCGGAGTCATGCCGTGCCGAGGTACTACATGATTTTCATCATGCACGTCTTGCAGTACATCTAGGAGGCACAAAGATGTATCATGATCTGCGCCGTCAGTTCTTATGGAAGAAAATGAAGAGAGATGTGATTCGATTCGTTTCTCGGTGCCTTACTTGTCAACAAGTAAAGGAAGAACATCAGAGACTAGTCGGGTTGTTACAGCTATTGTCGATATTAGAATGAAAGTGGGAGAACGTCATGATGGACTTTATATCAGGACTTCCTAGATCGTCGAAGGGGCACGACGATGTTTAGGTTGTGGTTCATAGGTTGACGAAGTCTGCACACTTTTTTTCCATTTGCATGAAGGATTCGATGGATAGACTGGGTAAATGGTACGTCCGTGAGATAGTCCGACTACACGATGTACCTGTAACTTTTGTTTCTGATCAAAATTCGTGCTTTACATCGCGTTTTTGGCAGAGTCTTCAGTTGGCTTTGGGAACGAGCTTGACGTTTAGCACTGCTTTTCATCCACAGACAGACGAATAGTCCGAGAGGGCTATATAGATTTTAGAGGATATGATGCGAGCCTGGGAACTTGATTTTCGGGGTTCTTGAGAAAATCATCTACCATTGGCAGATTTTGCATACAACAATAGTTGTCAATCCAGTATTAGGATGGCACCGTATGGGGCTTTGTATGGTAGGCCGTGTACGTCACCAGTGTGTTGGGAAAATGTGGGAGAGACCATAGTTTTGGGACCCGATTTGGTGCAGGAGATGACAGAGAAGATTGCTGTGATTCACCAACGCCTAGTGATTGCTCAGAGTAGCCAGAAGAGTTATACTAATCAGAGGATGAGACTTTTGGAGTTTACAGTGGGTGACCACGTATATCGAAAAGTCTTTCCATGTAAAGGTTTGATGAGATTTGGCCATAGCAGGAAGCTATCACTGCGTTTTATTGAACCGTTCGAGAACCATAAAAGGATTGGGGAGGTAGCGTACCGTCTGGCTTTTCCACCTCAGTTAGCATTTGTGCACAATGTGTTCCACATTTTCATGCTTCGGAAGTATGAGCCTAATCCGTCACATTTTTTGAATTGGGCTGAGTTGCAGGTGGATGAAGATTTTACATATGAGGAACGACCTATGAATATTTTGGACACGAAGGAGCAAGTGTTGAGAGGGAGGACCGTCAAGGTTCTATGGTTTCATCACGGGGTTAAGGAAGCGACGTGGGAGCTTGAGTCCGGAGCTCATGCTAGATACCCGAAGTTGTTTGCCTTGTGACCTTGTAGCGAATTTCGAGGGTAAAATTCCTTAAGGGGGGAGAGTTGTGAGACCATGTTCCTTTTCTTTTTGATATCTATATATTCTAAGTGTTGGTTTGTGTTTCATCATTTTAGAATAGCATGTTATATGTGTTTTACATATGTGTTTACGTTTGTTCGAGTTTAAAAAGACCGTTCTAAAGTTTTTATGTGTGTTAGCTGGACAGTGGCAATTCAATCGATTGAGGGGGTGATTCTAGTAAACTGGATGCCCATTGTTATGGTTCAGTCAACTGAAGTTGGGGATTCAGTCGACTGACTCGAGGCGATGGGGTGTTTTGGCTTTTTCAGTAGCCATTCAGTCGACTGACTTGGAGGGTTCAGTCGACTGATTTCCTGTACGGGGCTGAGACTATAAATATCAAGCTTGGGTTAAATATCTTCAAAACCTTTCTTCCTAGCTAAGTTTTCTTCTCTCCACCTTCTCTCCAAACTTTTGAGGGCCCGGGACTTAGTTTTTGACTATCTGTTAGTGGATCCTTGCTATCCACGCTGTGGGTTTCGCTTCTATTCGGACATAATCTCGTTTTAACGATGTTCGTTTTTGCACGTGGATCGAAACATTGAGTTTTTAACTCAACAAGGTAGAATCCTAGACTATGTTGTCTTTAAAAGGTGCTACATGCAGTTATACGCTTTTTTACCAGTTGAAAATGCATTAAATGTCATATTTTTATGTTTAAGCCATGTTTGTTCGGATAAAGAGCATGTTTTGCGCTTTTTTCTTGGTTTTTACATCATATGGACTTGTGGATGTCTGGTTTTCAAAAGGTGATTTTGAAAAAAGTGAATTTATGAAAATCTTGACAAATTGTGTTTTAGAGGTTTGGAGCTAACCCTCGGAGTGAGTCTCAGATTTTGTAACGTTTTGATAAAAACGGTGAAAATATTTTAAAAAATATTTTTATTTGTTCTCCATGCTTGATGGATGGATCTTTATACATGTTTAATGTATAATTGTGAAAATATTTTCATAGTTGAGTTAGGGTTGGTTTTTAAATAATTCTATAGATGTGCTGGAATAGCGGGTATTTGGCATGAGTTGCTCTTGATGGAAGTCCAGAAATATGCGCAGAGTAGATACTTCGTGACTTCAGGTTAATTCCCGTAAACAAAGGGGTGGGTGCTTTGTACCCTCGAGTTTCGGGCCTGTAAATTAAGCAGTTTACGTTGTGGTAACTCCGTATTGAACTTGTCATTACCTAACAGGTCTCAAATGATTCAGGGATAGGTAATGGACATGAGTCTATAGTTGTTATCTCTGTTCCTGTTATGATGGAGTCGGTACATAAGATTTATTTCTCTTTCCTCGATTGTGTGATCCGAGTGAAAAAAATATTTTGTTACTGTTTTCTTTAACTGTGAAAGGTTATTTGCATTGTTTAAATGCTTGATTTTGACAATGAAAAACTTTTTGGAGACTCGTGTATGTCTGGTGGAAAACTTAGGATTTTATGAAATAAAAATCATTTTGTGCCTCTTGTGGTTGAATTAAACCTTATGCTATGTGATTGCATATTATGCTTTACTGCATCATAGTTTATTTTTATTAAATTTCGGCTCACGTAGTGGGATTTGTTAAAAAAAATTTCAGGTGTTGATGATCACGAGGAGTTGATCTAGTAGTGCTCGTGGTGGCAAAAGGCTCTACCTAGTTTTCCCCTTTTCGTTATGAAAATATGTATCCCAGCATGTGTTGCATGTTTCAGAAGGCATGTTTTGTAAGCCTTGAGGCGATATTTATGCATGTATGGAACAGTATATAAGTTGTATTGAGAGATAAATATTGGGTACTCTTTTATTCCAAAAGTTGTATTTTTGATTAACTGTTCTACAATTAAAACCTATCTTTTATAAATGGTGGTTTGGTGGCCTTTTCACGCGACCCTAGATTATAGGGCGTAACAATAAATCTTGTTCCATCAACTGAAAAATATATAATTCGAAATGAACTAAGGTAGTGATAAATGTATCAGAAATAACATAAAAATAAGTAGATATTTACAAACTCAAATTGAACACCATTAATGTTGTTATAATTATTTTTATTTTATTTAAAAGGCAAACAAAATACAAAGAAACCCCGCCAAAAATGGGAAAACAACATTAAAACCTACACTCATAGTGACTCCTTACAAGTTTTTCTATTATGATTTTCAAACTTCCCACACCGACTGCACTATTTTTGCTTGACCTTCTCACCCTTAGAAGGTATTCTCATCTTCTTGGGGCATCCGAGTTGTTTACGTGATAGTAGCGGAAGTATCACGTCTACAGAATCTTGAACTTGAGGCTTCCATAACATAGGGATGGATCAAATACATCCACTATAAGATGCAAGAAATGCCGAGACATAGTAGAATTGATCAACATATGTATTTAAATTCTTACTGCTTTTACGTATTGCGGTTACAGCGTGCAAGCAAGGCAATGACTTCAATTGTCATTGACCACAGGAGCAAATCCTTCTGTTGATGTCAACTCGATACAGAAGAGGTTGAATATACTTCAAAAACATCATCATCGAACACACTCATCACCCAACTGCACCCCCTCTATAAAGGCTACCTCCAGTTTAGCATCTGTCTTAGGGCATATAATGCCTTTTTAACCCTCTACCTTGCATTTTCGTTACGACATCTGGTTCATAAGTTTTACTCGTATTTTATCTACCAATTGTGTAATAGGCAAATGACGCTCCTCTCAGATCTAATTATTGAACAACTTGATAGCGTTGGATCACATCTCTCCGTAATGGCATCCCAAGAAGTATGCATTAGCCCAATGTTCGGGTGATAGGTCAACCAAAAAATGTCAAACTTTCAAACCACCTTCGAGGACTAACTCACTTACCAGCGTGTTGAACATATCAACTATCGGAGCATAAGCACACTTCGCAAGTAGGAACACCAACTTCTCTCTAAAACCGTTGGGTATTCCACTCAATAAATTCCTTAAGTTCGCCTTCAAATGATGCAAACAGAATGCATGATGAGATGTAGGGAACACCTTCGGCATTGTGAGACCCTGAATCGTTTTCTTTTTCAGCATTTTTCAACGCGCATTTGGCATTTTTGTCGTTGCCTAATTATATGCATTTTGATGCATGTTTGAGGGTAGAGATGTACGCGGGGAAGATTCTGGGGGACCATAAGGTGTTACGATGAGAATTTTAAAAATTTTACAAAAAAGATATTTTGGAGACCAATAATTATCTATAGTTAAATATTTTCAAAAGATATTTTTCAAAACTTCTCCAGTAAGTTTTCCGTTTTCTCTCTGTCTTCTCTCTAACTTCTCGGGGGCCCGGAGCTCAGTTTTTAACAATCTAACAGCGAATTCTTTTTTTTGGCGTCGTGGTCTATGCAACCATCCGGACAGAATTTCATTCCGCTGAAGCTCGATCTTGCACGTGGTTCGAGGCGTTGAGTTTTTAACTTCTCGAGGTAGGATCCTGGACTCTCATGTCTTATAAGGGTGCTACGTGTAATCGGGTATATTTTTACCGGTCGGATAGCTGTAGATCTGATTTTCTGTAAAAGTTGGATTTTTTTGGTTAAAAACCAATTTTATGTCGATTTCGGTGGATGGAATCGGGTATTGGGAGTTTCTTTTGAGGTCTTAGTGTTAGGCTTAGGCATGTGTATGTCTGAAGGTGTTGAATCAGTGTTTGGAGGTGTTGATTTGAGGTTTGGAGGCTGAAACCCGTAGCTCAAAAATGGTGTTCGCCCCAGTTTAGTCGACCGAACCTATGAGTTCAGTCAACTGGATCTTGGTTCTTGAGTTCGGTCGACTGAACCTCGAGGGTCAGTCAACTGGACAGTGCTTTGAGGCATTTTTCGTGGTTTCCAGTGTGTTGTTCAGTCGACTGGGGGCTGGGTCCAGTCGACTGAAGTGCTGGGGTGTGTTTTTGGTGGTTCGGTGATTGGGTTTTGGTTTTCAATTAGTGTCCTATGGTATTCAATTGATTAATTTATGGGATTAGTTGATTCAAATACCTGTGGATCCCTTTTAGGATTCAGTTGGTCGTGTGGTGGTTCCAGGGTTCGTGTCTTGATCCCGGGTGCTTGTTTAGATGCCGTCCTCGGGTTGACGTGCATGGTTAGGTTTGGGTGTTGTGGCACGGTTGTGTGCATGACGGTTAAGCACTAGAAGTGTGAGTCCATGGTTTGGTTTTAAGGTGAGGTTTTGGTGAGAACCAGGTTTGTGGGTTTGGTGTTGGCCTTTGGTTAAGTCAAGTTCTATAGGTTTGTTGTTCGTGTTGGCGCGTGTGGGCGTCGTGGGTCCAGGTGTATGGATGTCGGGTTACGTGGTGGGTGGCGTCGTGATGTGAGATTATATGTGGCTATATGCTTTTATAACTGGCTTTGTACATTTATAACTCTATTTTATTTATGTACAGAATATGTAAGTGGATTACATGGTATTGAAATCGTTATGTGTAGCGTGGCTTATGCTTTAAAACCCAAAGTTTTAGAGGCATGTGATGTGGTCGGTGAAACGTAGTGTTGATACGTTGTTTTATGCATTAATTCCTGGTTTAGGTTTGCATATGTGTATGGAATGGGATAGATGTTAATTCCGGTTAACGATGCACGGGTGCGTGTGTGGGTGTGTGTACGCTCTATCGGCTGAAATGAGGTCTAGACGAGGTACTTGCGTGTGTGCACTCTGTCGGCTGAAACGAGGTCCGAACGAGGCACTTGTAGATATGCGTTCTGTCAGCTGAAACGAAGTCCTGACGAGGCATATGTGTACGTGCTACCGGTCGGCTGAAATGAGGTCCTGACGAAGCATGGGTGTGTGCTATCGGTCGGCAGAAATGAGGTCCTGGCGAAGTACTTCTGTGAATGTGGGTGTGTGTGCTATCCAAAAGGTTGAAACGAGATCCTGAGGAGACATGTGTTACATGGATTGCATGACCTACATTATGGGACGGATAATAACAAATTTGAATTGTTTTTAAGACTCGTGGGTGTCGCGATGTGAAAACCATTTTCAAACTGTTTTTCGAGGCTCTTGTGAGTCCAACATGGTTATTATCCTCGCTTTTCCTTGCTTGTAAAATTATTTTTAATGGCTTGAAAAAGAGTCAAAAATTACACCTCGTTTTTCTAGCATGTTTAGCTTATACTGCATGTGCAGTTTAGTATCTGCTGAGCCTTAGCTCACGTTGTGAGATTTAAAATATTTTTCAGGTATCGGTCATGCAGGTTGATCCGGAGGTGCCGAAAGGGCGAAAGATTTGTAGTCTTCCCTTTTGATAGTTTTTGAAACATGTATGTTGTAACATGTTTTTCGGCGTTAGGGCCGTGTAGTGTAATCCGTTTGGCGTTTATATGCACTGCATATGGTTTAATTTGAGAATATATTCTCGAGTTGGTTGTTTATGGGTGTTTCGTGTGACCTAGAGTTTGGGGCGTAACAGGCATAGCCTCAAGTAAACCAGCATTCTAATCGAAAATGAAGCTTATATTTCTGTCTGGTGACAAAATCTTCCGAATACACACCAAAAACTAATGCCAGTTATCCTCATTCTCGGAATCGATAGTGGCAAAACATAGCAGAAACAATCTTGTAAGGTGTAGAAACAAAATTGGTGACTAGTATTAGCAGTGACACATTCATCAGTATTACAACTTATCAATATTGTGTAAAACTATGATGTTACAATTTACCAGTTGATAAAATCACCAGTGTTACAATTTACCAGTTGATAAAATTACCAATAGCCAAATCAGTTGCTAAAATTAACAGCAGTGATCCATTAATCAAAAGAATCACTACATCATCACTCTCCCTTCTCATTTGATACCCTCAACATCAGTGATGCATTTATCAGTAAATATTACTTCCCATTCCCACCCTCAATCATAGACTCACATATATTTAAGTTAGATGATCCTTGCAAAGTGAAATCATTAAGGGCTACACCTGTACTGATTTTTCCATTACTAATTTTAACGTTTGCCAATAATGTTAAAATTATGCGTGCATATTATGACTAATACATATATCCATTATGTGTGTAGACTCTAACAATAATATACTACTTGTATACAGTATATAGAACGCGTCATACCTATATTGCCGTCGATAAACAACATTGGATGACAATTATATCCCTTGTATCTTTCTTTCAAAAATGTTCCATCGATAAACAACATTGGACGACAATTATTAAATCCATGTATGCAAGTATCAAATGCAACAAGAAACCTCTTGAAACACTTTGTCTCGGTACAAAATTTCAACTCGAAAAAGCTACCAGGGTTTTCTTTTCTTGCAGCATTACAATATCACTTCAAGTTATTGAAAGACAATAAATAATCACCAAAGACCTCACCCTTGGCTTTCTCCACTCCCATCCAAGCATGGTAATATGAAATATCTAACCCGTAGTTGCACTTAAACTCCTTACCACATTAATTGGCCGTTTTAACGGCTTGTCGCAAACATCATCAACAATAACACTAGCAACCAGATTAGAACTCATGTGTAAATTGGATGTCATCCGTACATCTGTCCCACAAGTACGGTTTTTGTTCAATTTTCGGATGTAAAAAAAACTATTTGTTGGTTCCACCCTAGCATACATAAACCACATGCACCCTCTCGACTCCATGTGCCTACAATATGCTGTGACCCTTTTTGTGTCATTCTTAACGTACTAAAATTTAATCCCACACTCAACGGAGTACTTACACAACTCATTACGGAATTCACTTACCCCACCTTCAAACTTTTGCCCAACATGACTGATAGAACTTTCCTAACTTGAAGACATTAAGGCATTCTCCTTATGAGAACTGAAACTAGGTAACAAATCCACTTCACTAGCAAGATCAACTAGCCAGGAACTGCAAATATCAGGTGTTCTGTCATCGCTATCATCATATTCGCTAGAGTCCTCATTAACTAAATCATTCGAACTTCTTTCCTCTACAACCTCCACGTCAATAGCATTCCCGATAACTGTCCCCATAAAAGAAAACATAGCCTTGAGGTCATCGTCGTTGTCCAACATACATTTCGCATGACTAGGAACTGAATACGTCAGTGAAAAAGAGCCAATTTTCAAATTATTCCATTTGTTGCACAATTGAGTCAAAACCCACTCATACTTACAGTTTCACTTCACTGGTAACACCGCAGTATGAGATCCATACTTGCACATCAAAATCAACATCCCGTCCATTATGATCAGTGTAGATAGTTTACTGCATGAATATAAACCATTTTAGTATCAATGGTTTAGTCGTGTTAAGCGATTAGAAAATAAGGTCATGTAATAAGGACTAATTGTAATGTACACGCAAATTACATAATAAATGAATCAGTTCAACGTATGCATGTAACGTACAAATCAAAAATGTATAAGTTGATATAGTAACAAATAATCACACCAAAAGTGATTCAATAGTAGAAAAGTAATGTAAGTACTAAATACACGATAAATGAATTAGTTACATGTATGAATGTTTGGTAGAAATTGTGAAAATGTATCACTTGAACTTTATAGCTCGATAATTGGTTTAGTGTGTCTGGTTTCCAAAATATGAGAAACCGAAAGAGAATTTGTTGCTAAATTCACAGTATGTATCGACTTGATTCCCAATAATTGATGAAAAAAAACATTCTTCAAACAAAGCCGAAAGTTAAAACCTGAAATGGCTCATTAAACAAATCAACATACTTTATTGTATTTGACCAAAGTACAGACAATTTCCAACCAATTTTCAACACCTTGAATACCATGATCAAGCTTTGGTTCAACAAGAGTAATAGAAGTTTTGCAATTAAATAATTTTTCTGTAACGCTCCAATTTCCAAAATAATAAACCCAAGCGAAAAATAAAATTCTAATAAGAATATGGGTTTTATTTGTAAAACAATTTCCAAAATATGCCATGTTATATCCAAGGATGCCCAAATAAAAAGTTTATAAACCCATTTCTTTTAAAAACAAACACAAAATGTTGAATAAGCTAAAAAGTGGGACAAAACATACATTTGAATGAAAAATAACTCCTTTCAACTCAAATACTTGAAAAATCAACGTTTTAATGTTTTAATATTACATCCGAACCGAGGACCTCAAACCAAAACACAAACCT
>JAUMHN010414208.1:0-21975 GCA_032360265.1 Heliamphora ciliata
AGGGAATTAGAGATGCTGCTAAGATTTGTTCTTCAACTAAAACGCTGTTGTTTTTTTCTCTCCCTTTTCTGGCTAGAGCTCTGAACTATTGTGTACTTGAAATGATGGTAGATTTATTTCATATGGTTTCAGATATGTACAATGAAGTTAAATTGTTATTCATTTTCTTGTTCACCACTGAGGAACGAAATGGCTGGTCTTGTGCTACCGGTCAATGCTAGATGCTGATATTTCAGGTCCTATTAATCAAATTAATGGCATTGTAATCTAAAGAGCATTTCATTTCCCTTTATTAAGTCTTACATACCAGTTGTATGATGGCTTAATATAAAGCGCTATCCTTTTTTTAGTGATGAAGACTTTCTTATTTATTTTCATTTGCCACAGCTTCTTTACCCTTTTATTTGTCTTTCATGATACTCTCGAGCATAGTTGTCAAATTGATAATCGAAATTATCTTTTCTCGAATCGTGAATCGTATCGAATCGTGGATCGTAAAAGTTCGGTTATAATTTCTAAAATATATTTTAAATAGTTAAATATTAAAGATGTATTATAAATATGAAAAAATTTAGTCATAAATTAATAAAGAACTTGTTTTGAGTGATAAGCATATAGTATAATAGGTAAGACACTTGCATATAGGGCAAGAGATGTGAATCTGAGCTTTATTATGATCAATGATCCTATATTACATTATTAATCATGTTATGAATCATAACAATTTGTCGACACATTTTTAGATTTGGTGGTATCTAACCCAAAATCAATTGACAATGGCTTAAAAAAGTGATGGGGGATGTCTCTAATCCTTCACCGCATGTGTCGTTCATTTGCATGCGAAGAAGATATAAAAATAAATGAAATGAATGAAATAGACACTGGGTAAAAACTTAACTCGCAAAACCAACCCGCACAACTTTGATACTAATCATACCATGTTGGAATTTATAATCATCAAATCCAAAACCAATTACTATTTGGTAGAGAGACATTTAGAATATGTAAATAAGGTTGGATGGCTTATAAAAGTGATGTGAAACAAGTCTTTATAATGTAAAATTATAAGTTAGAAGAAACAAGAATCGAGACTTGCTTAGTGATGAGTCGATTCCTTAATTTATCGAGCCGAATCGTACTGAATTGTGTGATACGTATCGTGAATCTTACTATTATTACTTTCGTTGATTCACCCCACCAATACGAATCGATTGCTAGATGTATCGAACCGAATCTTATGATACATATCGTGAATCGTACGATTCTAATAACAGAGCTCTCAAGTATTAATTCACTGAGCCCCTCTTCTCTTCTCTTCTCTTCGCAAATTCAATCCTACGTATGTGAGATTTGTTATGGAAGGACACCGGAAGAAAATGAGAATGGTATAAGAATTGGTATGGAAGGACACCGTAAGAAAATGAGAATGGTATAAGAATTGCACAAGGACCAGATAATAAGCGCTAAACATAATGGATTTTCCTTCTTCCAAAAGCAAAAACTTTAGTCAATAAAGATGCAGATCTTGGGAATGCGTATACTAGGAATTAACTATGTCACAAAATTTGAGAGGGGCCTTTTCTATCATCTGCTAAATGGATTATGGGTGTGTGATAATCACCTTATTAAGAGTTCCTCGCCAACTACAGAATGAACTGCAGTGGCTATGATCATGAGTATTGTACCTGTATCTCTCCAATTTAACCTCAATGTCGTTGCTTGTAAAACTTTAGGCCTATCAGAACTAAATATCTCCACTTAACCTTTTCTCTGTTCTGCGGTTTTTATTGCAAGTTTTGAAAATTCACTGTCTGATGCAATTTTTTTTTTTTTTGCATTCTTTCGTTCTTTCTCCTATTTATTGAAATTGCTTGAAATATCTACTCCTTGTGAAACAGATGTGTGATCTGTCAGATGAGATATAAAAGAGGGGACCGACAAACAAATTTGCCATGCAAACATATTTACCATACTGAATGTTGCACCAAATGGCTCAGCATCAACAAGGTAAGTCTATGCTTTCCCAAATTTATGGGACATCTTCAGTGACATTCTTCAACACTTCTAATCATTGATTCTGCTCTGTTTGTGCCAGACATGTCCAGTTTGCAACTCTGAGGTATTCGTTGAGGAATCAAGGTGTTAAAACATCCAACGGTGAATATTAGAAAACACAACTAGTGTTCCTTGCTCCACGTTCTTTTTTCCATTTATTGTTTTATTCATTTTTTGCCATGTTTTGTTTTGCCTTTTTTTTTTTGGGAGATACATAGAGTAATTTAAGCTTTGTTGTTTTTTTTTTTTCTTTCCAATTTAGTCTTACACATTTATTCTGTAAAAGAACCATCTTTGCCTTAGAAAGTAAAGTAAACATAATGGATATCCAAGTCCAATATAGTTTTGTCGGGCGACTGGTAACTAGGCAATGTCTTGGTTTTTTCCTCCAGCAGTATTCCCATGCTCATTTTTTTAGTTTCATTTTTCCAAACTTGTTACTGTATTTGTTTAGGTTTCTGGAAATAAATTCTTCAGGGCTTCTAGTTGTTTGTTAGTGACTACTTGATGATGCATTTGGATGCACCTTAACTCTAACCAAATGTCGAAATTGCATGTGGACAACTACAATGTTCTAATCCTCATTTTTAATTAGGAAGGCCAACCATTTGCCCAACTTTTCTCACTTCTGCAAATACATTCAGTATTACGCTAGTATTCTTTTTCGCTGCTGTGCACTGGAACAATTGTCAGGTTTGTGTATGCATCGTAGTGTAGGGACTCTCACTTATTTAAATGTGGAACTCAGACTTAGGGTGTGTTGGGTCAGCTGAAATTATAAATTTATAGATTATAGTTGAAAGATGTGATTATGACATAAAGCAGAATTTATAGATGATTCATGGGGGAGAGGGGGAGTTGGAGGCGACAGTGGGAAACAAAGCAAAACTATTTAAAATACCAAATTTAATAACATGAATGTAAAAAAGTACAGAGTGCATCTCTTAAACAGATATGAAGGTCTCAAAAACATAAAACACTTGTGCTGCTGCCCTTTATTTTTTAAAATTTTTTGATTCAGCTCATCCTCCAAAGCTGGAATCACTGTCAAATAGGGGATGTGGAAAAATATTAGCCCGTGCTAGTTATATGTGCTACTGATGTGGAAAGTGGATGGAGAGGGTATTATTTTTGTTTAAAGTACAGGAATATGGAAGTGTGAAGGGGGAGGTGCTATTGATGGAGGTAGTTTGAAGATTGAAATGCAGTGAACTACAATATTTAGGGCTGAAAATGAAAGGTGGTGGTGGTGGTGGTGGAGTGGGCGCGGATGGTCTCAGTGTTCTGCAGTAGGTGATGGCAGTGTAGCATTCTAGTAGTAAGGAGGTGGAGATGGTGATTTGTAGTAGTAGGGTGGCGGTGGAGAGGGTGATGGTGGTGGTGGTGGTGGTGGTGGTGATTTATAGATATAAGGCAGAGGTGGTGATGGAGGGGGTGGTGGAGGGGATTTATAGATGTATGGTGGTGGAGGTGAAGGCAGCGGCAGCGATGGTTATGGAGGTGGTGGTGGAGGCGACTTATAAATGTACGGTGGGGGTGGGGTCGAAGGGGGTAGTGAAGGCAACATATAAACATAAGGTGGAGGTTGGGATGGAGGAGGTGATGGAGGTGACTTGTAAGCATAAGGTGGTGGTGGGGACGGTGGGGGTGGTGGAGGAGACTTGTAAATATATGGTGGAGGAGGTGATGGAGGGGGTGGAGGCGGTGATTTATAGATGTAAGGTGGAGGTGGCGGTGATACGTAAATGTAAGGAGGGGGAGAAGGTGGAGGTGGGGAGTAGTAATCAGGATCAGCACATGTATTCATTGCTGTAGCAATGAATATTGTTAACATCAGCCACAACTGCGGTTTCTCTTGCCTTGCCATTTTTTGCGGGAATGATGAATTTGAGCTTGAAATCTTCACTTTCTCATTCAATTGTAGTCAAACTTCATAATATGAGAAACTGTTCTAGTTTTTCCTCATGAAATCGCTCGCTTATATAGCCAAGCCTCGAGATCTTTAGAAAATAGTCAATATATCGTGCATGGATATTTTATATATATATATATATACACACACACATGTAGAGGTTGCGGTCTTTCTCGTTTAGTTACTCCAATGACTGGTTCTAACACGGCTATCTGTTGGAGAAAAAAAATATAATGCCATGTGTAAACTAATAGATTATAGTTGAAAAGATATCATTATTTTATAGTTTAAAAGATATTATTATCACTTTAAGTAGAAATTACAAATATTTATTACATGTGTAAATTTATAATTTAAAGTAGTAAAATTTGTATTTGTTTATTTAAAATTAAAAGTTATAAACAAAAAAAATTATAATGAATTATTTTAAACTAATCTAGCAGCTAAAAGCTAAAAAATATATGAAATGCAAACTAAGTGACAATTGAGTGTTATTGAACATATAATATATTTAAAGAAACAAATTATCGTTGTCTGTATTTATTTTGCATCTTGCAATAATAATAATAATAATAATAATAATAATGAGGTAGCATCTTGAACATGCTCTTATCTAAAACGGAAAAGCTAATCCTACCGAGACAATTGATGGAATTTTTTTTGACCGAAACAAGTAATTCAGCGATGTTCACAGTCCAAATATTTACATGTAATTACAGTCCAAATATTTATACACTTGGATATATATATATATATATATATATATATATGTATATATATATTGTGTTCTTTCAAAAGATTTTTATAATAAAAATTATTTATTTTGTAGTATTTATTAATTTTATCACCCATATTAAAAATTATGTTAATTAAATATTTGTAACTATAGGATCTAATTATATTTATTTATTACTATTTTTTGTAAAATCATATTACAATTCATTTATATTTCAAAAGATGTAATCTATTTACAAAGTTACTAATATCCAATTAATTTATTTTTTTGCCCAAATAATCTACTTAATAAATATGTTAAGGATCCCTAGCATATCATTGATCATAAAAATATAAACTTAAATTTAGCGGATGGATTATAGAGCTGATCTCCACTATTTTTCTATCTTATTATGGTTCTTTAAGAAGCAAAAAAAATTAAATTCTACTATTCAAGTTTTGTTTAGCAAAGAGTTTAAAGTTTTGTTTTTTATCTTTTGACTTAAAATTAAAAGAAATCACAAAAAACCTCGTTTGAGAACCCAAAGGCTTTTAGTCTTTTCGTAAAAAATGAATGTATATAAAATTATATATGTACTAAAAAATATTGTTGAAGAAAAAGAAGTACTAAATAATTTTTAAAATGCATTAAAAAATGCATAAAATATTTCACAATGAGAACTCATGTGTCAAAAAAATTGATTACATTAATAATTTTGTTATTATCTAAAAAATGAGATATAATTAAAATTTAATTTAACAAAATTATACTAATTAATATGAAATTTTTATTTTTTTAAAAAAATAAGAACTATTTTCAAAATCTAGTGTGAGAAACTTCTTATATGTATATATATTTAATTTTATTATTATTAATTAGTTTTAAATAAAATGAGTAATTGAATGAGAAAATTTTCAAACTTCTCATACATAATATGAAAAGTTTTTCATACATATTTTCTTTAATTTTGTCATTTTAATTTTAAATAAAATGAGTAACTTATCAATAAGAAATTTTAAACTTCTCATACATAATTTTTTTAATTTTGTCTTTTTTAATTTTAAATGAAATGAGCAACTTATGAATGAGAAATTCCTCAGTGGTTCAACGACGCGTGAGCTACATCTACTCCACTATTATCTCTCACTCTTCACTCGAGTGGTCTCTCTCATTTAATCTCGGCAACAAGTTCTGCTTCTCCATCCTCCTCTTCACTCTCTTCTACAATCTCTTTCTCAGCACCTTCTCCACCAACACCGTTCACTAAAAATATTCTCACTAGTAAAAAATACTGAGAACATTCTCAGTGGTTTGATGCCGCCCAAGCTATCTATACTCCACCATTATCTCACTCTTCACTTGAGTGGTCTCTCTCGTTTTACCTCGGCAACAAGTTCTGCTCTTCCACCCTACTCTTCACTCTCCTCTACGACCTCTTCCTCAACACTTTCTCCACCAACGCCGTCCACTAAGAACATTCTAACTGGTAAAAAATACTGAGAACATTCTCAGTGGTTCGACGCCGCCCGATCTACCTCTACTCCACTATTATCTCACTCTTCGCTCAAGTGGTCTCTTTTGTTCCACCTCGGCAACAAGTTTTGCTCATCCACCCTCCTCTCCACTCTCCTTTACGACTTCCTCCTCAACACCTTCTCCATCAACGTCGCCCACTGAGAACATTCTTACTAGTAAAAAACACTGAGAACATTCTTAGTAGTTAAAATTATTGAGAGATGATGAACAAATAAAAAAATATGTTGATGAGAAACAACATATTTGTTAAAGCATTATAATTCAATTGCGAAAAATGTATATTTGTTCAAAGCAACTTACAAAAATAGAGAAAATTGGTAAAAATCTACAAATATTAGAATATATAAAACATGACATTTTATTTTAAAGGCTTAAAGACAAATAGTCCCACTTAAAGCCAATTACCAAAAGAGACCTAACTCCAACCTTAATCCTAACTCTAAAATTTTACTTTCTAATTGAATGAAAAATCATATTCATTTTTAAGAAAAAACAAAAATTATTTCAAAATCTAGTAAGAGAAACTTGTCATACATAGTATGAAAAATTTCTCATACATATTTTTTTTAATTTTTTAATTTTTAATTTTAATTTAAATGAGCAACTTAAAAAAAAAAATTATTTCAAGTATAAGAAATTTCTCATACCCTTCACCAAATTATGCTTCCAAATCAAACACCCAAATCATCAAGGAAAAAATTGTCCACACCCTTCTCTTTCTCTTATTTTTTTTTTTTCTGATCAACATTTTCCATAATTTCTCAATTTTCTTTTGTTGAATATATTACTTAATCTTTATTCTATAATTCTATATATCTAAAAATTCAAGCTTTATCGGCGCTGTGGTGGTTCGTGCTTTGTACTCGTTCTGCTGATAATTGCTTCGGATGTAAATTTATTCACATAACTAAGAGAGAGAGAGAGAGAGAGGGAAAAAAGAAAATGGGATTCGACGAAAACGAAGACTAAAAAGAGGAAATCGGAATTTAGGTGCCGATGAACTTTGGGACGACGACGTTGGGGAGCTCTGGGAGGACGAAATGGGAAGTGGAGAAGAGACGGCATTGTCGGGTGGAGAAAAGGTGGCGGGGGCAGGACATATTGTTGGAGGCAAAACTGCTAAGATCATTATTTTTGTAAATAATTTTTTGAATAAAAAATAGGACGGACAATTGACGAAACGAGCTCCAGATAAAAGTTTTTTGAAGTCAAACGATCAAAATAAAACTCATACAACCACAGTTAATTTAGAAGAATATTTTTTTAATTGATTTTTCAACTATGATTTTTGATTCAGAGTTGAAACTCCCGTCAGACCTTCTATTGTATTCTCTTATGCGATTCCCGAATGTAGTGTGGGCTACGATCCTTCGAGAACTCGTACCTGGTCAATCTTAGTTTTCAAGACGAGTTATCAATTTGGTTCAGCCTACCTACATATTTATAGGGCTACAGCAAGGACCTGTGGAGTAATTATGACAAAGACTTCTAGTGTAATTCAGATATGTATCCAGTGATTTTTGCAATTAAGCAAACCTCTCAGCGATATCTGTAATTATGAAAATCTTGCAGCGATTTCTACAATTTTTATAAAACACTAAATTACAGTTCACACCACTAAAGAACTGTAACTGCACTCTGAGTTATAATCTCAAGATCATTTTGCATTGAGCTCATATTTTTAAATGCGTAACTCATCTCTTCACGTTAAGATTCTAAATACCCGCCAATTGAATTTAATTACTGACAATTTAATTTAATCGGCATCTTTAAAATTTCTTAAGTCCTTCCATTTAACTTATTTGACCGCCAGATAATCAAATCAACCTGCAGCGTTTGGTCCGGTCAAAACTTATAAGCTTCCTTAAGGGGGTATCATCAATCCCGATCATTCGAAACTTGAATTTCGTCAATAATTAATATTCATCATATAAATAATACCACTATCTAACTCACAAGAAATATAAAACTCATATAAGATCGCACCCTCTAGTGAATCAAAACAACGAATATTAAATATACGAAAATTAATAATTATTTCAGGATTAAAAGTATAAGCACTCTCATAGTAACCTTGGGATGTGAATTAATTTATATAGTTAGTATAAAATTAATTATCCTAATGTGTCCCGTTCAATACATACAAAGTGTACTAGCACAGAGAGTCAGAACAATAGACGACGCTATTATCTGTTTCCCGTGATCAAGACAAGCCAACTAAAATTTTGTACTACAGTCGTACCAATGGTATGTTTATTTTTATCTAAACTGTGAACAAATACTTATATTCTGCAAGAACTTAAAATCTGATCATTTGTGTGCAAGTCGTACTCTACCAACCAGATTAAATACTATACAGAATAAAAAACATCCATGCACAATATTGAAGAAATGATATTGTAAACATTGTTTATTAAGATTATCATAAAATAACAAATTAATTTTATTAAAATTAAATTAAATACTAAAAACATGATTTTTAGTATACAACCCTAACAGTCTTCCACGTATACTCAAAACTATGTTACTATATATTTGATTTCTATGTCCTCTACATGACTATCAAAAGTTTTAGCTGGTAAGATCTTTGTAAAAGAATCTGCAATGTTGTCTTTTGATGCAATCTTGATCACAGCAATATCATCCCTCTATACAATTTCTCGTATAAGGTGATACTTAAGCTTACTGTGTTTTTCTTTTTTGTGGATTCTTGGTTCCTTTGAGTTTGCAACCGCTTTGCTATTATCACAATAAAATGTAATAGCCAACTGAACTGAAGAGACTACGTCTAGATATAACAGAAAGTTCCTGAGCCAAACGGCCTCCATGGCTGCTTCAGAATCTGCTACGTACTCGACCACCATGATGAAATCAGCAATGTAAGATTGCTTGATACTCCTCTAACTAATAGTTCCACCTCCTAAGGTAAACACATATATGAGGTAAACTTACACAAATTTTTGTCTGATTAGAAATCTGAGTCTGTGTACCCTAAGGATACTAGACTGTCTGTCTGGTAAATCAATATATAATTCTTAGTCCGTTTTAGGTACTTGATTATATTTTTTACTGTAGCATAATGCTTTTGTCTTGGATTAGACTGATATCTACTAACCATGCCAACGACAAAGCAGATGTCGGATCTAGTGCAAAGTATAGCATATATTAGTCTTCCTACTGCCGAAGTATAAGGAACCGCCTTTATCTTCTCTATCTCATCAGGTATCTTAGGACACTGATCCTTGAATAGAGTGATTCCATGTCTGAAAGGAAGAAACCCTTTCTTGGATTCCTGCATGCTAAAACGAGTAAAGATATCATTGATATACTTTGTTTGTGATAAGGCCAACATTTTTTATTTTTGATCTCGCATAAGCTTGATCCCAAGGATGTAACTGGCTTCTCCCACGTCTTTTATATCGAACTGTCAAGATAACCATACTTTTATAGTAGATAATGCTCTCACATCGTTTTCGATGAGTAAGATATCGTCTACATAAAGTATTTGAAAGATCACCACGCTTTCGTCATGCTTTTTATACACACATGACTCATTTGGATTTTGATCAAAATCATAAGACTTTATGGCTTGATCAAACTGAGTGTTCCAAGACCTTGATGCCTACTTAAATTTATAAATAGGTCTCTTAAGCTTGCACAACATGTGCTCCTGGCCCTTTGCTATGAAACTTTCTGATTGTACCATATAGATACACTCATCAAGACTTCCATTAAGGAAAGCTGTCTTGGCATTCATTTGCCAAATTTTGTAATAGAATGAGCAGCAATAGGTAAGAGAATCCAGATAGATTTAAGCATGGCTACCGGAAAAAAAGTTTTTTTATAATCGATCCCTTCTTTATGAGTGAACCCTTTTACAACAAGCCTAACTTTAAATATTTCAACCTTCCTGTCTGCTCCTCTCTTCCTCTTGTAGATCCACTTGCATCCAATGAATTTTATCCATTTGGGTGGTTCTACAAGTTTCTAGACCTAATTACAATACATAGATTTTATATCTAAATTCATAGTCTTTTGCCAAAGATCTGCATCTTTGTCCTGAGTGTTTCATTATAGTTATAGAGTTTGGTATCTTGTTCAGCCTGTATCTTGTTAAAAGACTCTCTCAAGAACATATACCGATCAGGTTGATGAACAACCCCCACTACAATGAGGCACTACCTGTGTCTGTGTACTAGCAGTAACACGCTGTGCAGAATCTAAACCTTGTGCATTATTAGCACCCTGCTCATGATTTGCATCTATTTCAATAATCCTCCCACTACAACAAGGCAATGGAATATCAGTGACTTGTGGTTATTCTTCCGTTCTATTGGTATTTCTTCTCATTTATTTTAGAAAAATTTTACTATTGAGCATGTGGTCCAAAATATAATTCTCTTTCAAGAATTAGGTATTAGTGCTAACAATGACCTTCTGATCTTTAGGATTATAAAATAGATCACCTTTCGTTCACTTGGGATACCCGACAAAAAAATAGACTTCTATTCTCAGTTTCAATTTACTCACGTTCTCTTTCAGCACATGTGTTGGACATCTCCAAATCCGAATATGTTTCAGACTAGACTTACACCTAGTCCACAATTTTGTGGGAGTAAAATGTATTGACTTAGAAGGTACCAAGTTTAGAATGTAAGCTGCTGTCTCTAATGCAAGTCCTTAAAATGAATTGGGTAATCCTGAATAACTCATCATTGGCCTTACTATCTCCATAAGAGTTCTATTTTTTCTTTCTACTACACCATTCTACTACAGAGTGCCCGGTGCAATCAATTGGGATATAATTTTTTCTAATAACAGATAGTCCCTAAACTCTCCAAAGAGGTACTCTCCACCACGGTCAGATCGTAGTAATTTGATATTTTTACTCAGACGCTTCTCCGCCCCTGCCTTAAATTCTTTGAATTTTTCAAAATATTCAGACTTACGGTGCATCAGGTAAATGTATTCATACCTTGAATAGCCATCAATAAAACTAATGAAGTACTCAAAATCTCCTCTAACCCGAATTGTTATAGGACCACACACATCAAAATAAACTAGTTTCAACGGTTCTTTAGCTCTATAGCCTTTAGCCGGAAAGGGTCTCTTGGTCATTCTACCCTCTAAGCAGGATTTACAGACTAGAAATGCATTCACTTCCAATGAACTCAAAGGTCTATCTTCTACCAGTCTATTTATTTATTTTAGGTTAATATGACCTAAGCGTAAGTGTCAAATAAACATTTGGTTCATTAAAGAAAATTTTTTCTCTTATATAGTAAATTAGATGTATTATTCGATTCAGTTAGTTGTAGTATAGGAGAGATAGGATATATGACATACAGATCATCTACCAATGTACTATAACAAATAAAATATTTATTTTTTCACAACCATAGAGTTATTAAAATGAACAAAATATTTGTGCTTTATTAAATTAGAAATTGAAATTAAATTTTTTCTAATCGAAAGTACATAAAGATAATTTTTTAGAAGTAATATCTTATCTTTACTAAAACTGAGAGTGACATCTCCTACTGTAACTAATGTCACCTTTGTATTATTACCCATATACAGGTAAATATCCTTATCACTAAGTTGTTGGATTTCTTAGAATTCCAGTAATGAATTGCAGACATAATTAGTGACTCCCGTATCTACACACCAAGTACCGGTAGATAACACCACTAAATATGTTTTCACAACTAGTGAATAGAAATTACCTTGATTATTTTGCCTTATAAGAAATACTGGATATAACTTTTTTCAGTGCCGTGTTTAGTTGCAGTAAAAACATTTGTCTTTCGACTTTTTTACGCCAGTATGTGGCCCACTAACTATCCTAGAAATTGTGTTTTCTTGTTTCTGGATCTTTTTCTTCTTTATGCCTTTTGGCTCAAAGGAAGAATTTTTTTTCAGAAACAAACACATTTTCCTGGTATTGAAGGAATACCTTTGGTAATTAAAACTATATTCAAATTACTTTTTCAGTTAACAAAATTTGGTTTCGTTAGTTTGTTTTCTTTGAGTATAATCATGAGTAGATTGAAAGTTATTTTATTTCTAAGAATCACATAATTAAAAATAACCGTTAATTATGACGAGTAAAATATTAAATTTATTTTAATTTGCTTCCTTCTACCATTTTAAAAAAAATTTGCCAGTAGCTTGGTACTCTGTGAATAGCATGTCTCGATGGGAGGACGTTTATTATCTATCGTTTGTCTAGACAGACCAATTCCTATTAATTTTACTATTTAGGCAACTGACCCTACCAAGTAAATTAAATAGTTGATATAGTTTTGGTCTAGTAAATAATAGTAGTGACTCAAATTGAGAGGATACTATTACATACAGTTGAATGTTAATCATCACCTAATTCCAAATCAATCGTTTCGCAATGAACCGTTCAGATGGAGAAGTAATTTACACTAACAATTATCTAGAATTATTAGGTTTGTACTCGTAACTCCCGAAACCATCGCCAGTGCCGCCGCCTGTTCTTTGTATTCTTGGATATTCAATATGTTCTTAAATATTCTAAACTAATATTTTAAAACAAATAATAGCTATTACATCGAAAACCTATGTCCCGTAGGGTCACATTCGATCTAAAAAAACTTAAACTATCACGATCAACTATCGTGATTAAAAATTAATTATAATTATCATGCAAATCATTAAATCAAATATAAAAAAAGAGATAATGATAAAATCGAGATTAGAACACCTATAAAACAATGTTAGCACAATTCTAAATTTATTCGACCCCTTAATAAATCGTAAATAAAAAACAAAACGGCTCTGATACCAATTGTTAGAGGCAAAACTGTTAAGATCATTATTTTTGTAAACGATTTTTTGATTAAAAAAACTGGATAGGCAATCACCGAAACAGGATTCAGCTAAAATTTTTTGAAGTTGAACGATCAAAATAAAACTCGTACCACCACAGTTAATTTAGAAGAATAACTTTTTGGTTGATTCCCCAACTACGATTCTCCAACTACGATTCTTAATTCCAAATTGAAGCTTCCGTCAGACTTTCTATTATATTTCCTTATGTGATTCCCGAACGTAGTGTGGGTTACTATACTTCGAAAACTCGTACCGGAAGAACTTGGTCAATCTTAGTCTTCAAGACGAGTTATCAATTTGGTTCTGCTTACCTGCATATTTATAGAGAGTTACAGCAGGGACCTGTGGAGTAATTATGATAAAGACTTCTAGTGTAACCCAGATCCGTATCTAGCGGTTTTTACAACTAAGCAAACCTCTCAGC
The DNA here is from genome assembly GCA_032360265.1 of Heliamphora ciliata. Classification (NCBI taxonomy): domain Eukaryota; kingdom Viridiplantae; phylum Streptophyta; class Magnoliopsida; order Ericales; family Sarraceniaceae; genus Heliamphora; species Heliamphora ciliata. Next base: position 13,504 of record JAUMHN010414208.1, read on the forward strand.
AGTATCTGTAATTATGAAAATCTTAGAGCAGTTTCTGTAATTTTTATAAAATACTAAATTATAGTTTATACCAATAAAGAATTGTAACTGTCTCTGAATCATAATCTCAATACTATCTTGCATTGAGCTCGAATTATTAAATGCTGAACTCATCTCTCCACGTTAAGATTTTCGATACACGCCAATTGAATTTAATTACTGACAATTTAATTTAATCAGTATCTTTAAAATTCTTTAAGCCCTTTTGCTTAACCTATTTGATTGCCAGATAATCAAATCCACCTGTAGGGTTTAGTCCAGTCAAAACTTATAAGCTTCCTTAAGAGAGTATCGTCAATCCTGATCATTCGAGACATGGGTTCCGTCAATAATTACTATTCATCGTATAAATAATACCGCTATCCAACTCACCGGAAATATGACCCATATAAGATCACACCTTCTAATGAATCAAAACAGCAAATATTAAATATACGCAAATCAATAATTATTTCATGATTAAGAGTATAAGCACTCTCATAATAATCTTGGGGTGTAAATTAATTTATTTAGTCAGTATAAAATTAATTACCCCAGTGTGTCCCATTAATACACACAAAGTGTACTAGTACACAGAGTCAGAACAATAGACGACACTATTATCTGTTTCCTGTAACCAAGATAGACCTACTAAAATTTTGTGATACAGTCGTACCGATGGTATGCCCATTTCCGTCTAAACTGTGAACAAATACTTATATTCTGTAAGAGTCTAAAATCTGATATTCTGTGTGCAAGCTGTGCTGTACACACTAGATTAAATACTGTACAGAATAAAGGATATCAATACATAACATTAAAGAAATAATATTGCATACATTACTCATTAAGATTCTTATAAAATAAAAAATTAATTTTATTAAAATAAAATTAAATACTAAAAATATGATTTTCAATATACAATCCTAATACATTTAGGTATAGAGAATGCCTGAAGAACCACGCTGGGAGCATCGCCGGTCACATGGTGGACGGATCCCACGAGTTCATGGCGGCAAAGGAAACCGGAACCCTAGATGCGCTAAAGTGCGCCGCCTGTAATTGCCACCTCAACTTCCACCGCAAGGAAGCAAAGGAGGAGAATAAACGGTCATGGCAGAAGGGAGGAGAACAAACGGTCAATCGCGCTTTCTGCGCGCGTCGCTCTGTTTAGGTCATTTGTTTTGATAGTTTATTTCGGGACGAGTAGCACGACTTTATTTAAAATAGGTAGCAAATATTGATTTTTAGTATTTGAATAGACTCTGTGTCCTATTAATTATTTTGCATTTTATACTTTTGACTAGTTAAATTTCACTAGCCATTGAAAACTAATCAAATTAATTTGACCAATAAAAATATGTCATATGATTAATCACTCACTAATTATGTGTATTTTATACCCAAAATAGCTAGTAATATGGGAGTAGATGCATAAAAAATAAATAAAAATTGTAACTTTTAAATATATTTTAGCTAGCCAAAATAATTATTTGTTTTGAAGATGGTTTTACTAATAATTGGACAAATGACAGTTCGCTGAATTGGTGTTCTATGAATTATTCATTGTTGATTGTTTTGAATGCTTCCTGTAGATTTCTTTTCACGCAAAGTGTCCTTTTTTTCTTTTCCTTCTTGCTATATATATATATATATATATATATATATATCATGCATATAGTTTTTCAATACAATAAATAGTTTAGTAATTATTTAATAATTTTGGAACATTACGTGGTATTGTTTATGTAGCTTTTCTATCTAATAATGTAGTAAAAAATATCATAGGTTGGACAATGCTAACTCATATTTTTTAGATAATGTGAGATACAAATTAGTTAAGTTAGTATGCATAAAACATTTTAATTTGTTAAAAGTACTACGAAAGATGGTAATTTAGGAGTTGACACTTTTCTAAACAGTCTGGTTTGGTGAGGGTTTGATCATATGTGATTTATTATATATATATATATATATATATATATATAGAGGTTGCGGTCTTGCTCGTTTAGTTACTCCAACGGCTGGTTCTAACATGGCTATCTGTTGGAGAAAAAAAATATAATGCCATGTGTAAACTAAAAAATTATAGTTGAAAATATATTATTATCACTTTTAATGGAAATTACAAATATTTATTATATGTGTAAATTTAAAATTTAAAGAAGTAAAATTTGTATTTGTTTATTTAAAATTAAAAGTTATAAACAAAAAAAAATTATAATGGATTTTTTAAACTAATCTAGCAGCTAAAAGCTAAAAAATAAATTTTAACAATTGTACACTAAGTGACAATTGAGTGTTATTGAACATATAATATATTTAAGGAAACAAATTATCGTTGTCTGTATTTATTTTGCATGTTGTAATAATAATAATAATAATAATAATAGCAGCGAATAGTGAGGTAGCATCTTTAACATGCTCTTATCTAAAATAGGTAGCAAATATTGATTTTTAGTATTTGAATAAACTCTGTGTCCCACTAATTATTTTGCATTTTATACTTTTGACTGGCTAAATTTCGCTATCCATTGAAAACTAATCAAATTAATTTGACCAATAAAAATATGTTATATAATTAATCACCTCATTAATTATGTGTATTTTATACCTGGCCAAAATCTAGTAATACGGAAATAGATGCATAAAAAATAAATAAAAATTGTACCTTTTAAATATATTTTAGCTAGCCAAAATAATTATTAGTTTTCAAGATGGTTTTACTAATAATTGGACGAATGACAATTTGCTGAAGTGGTATTCTATGAATTATTCATTGTTGATTGTTTTGAATGCTTCTTGTAGATTTCTTTTCACGTAATGTGTCCTATTTTTCTTTTCCTTCTTGCTCTTTACATGCATACATATATATATACACATATTTGCCTCATTTGCTTTTTTTTCTAGTTTGTGTCTGCATAATATTATTACTATTATTATTTTTTTTGTCTCTGTTGTACATATGTATCTTTATTTTGTGTACTTTTTTGTTATATCTTAGTATTTTTTAATCTATATTTATTCTTTAACCGATTGTATTTTTAGTAAAAATAATTTTGGTTTGTAAATAAGATGGAGTTATTTCAATTTATTCTAATTACCAATTAAAAAATGTTGAATTTTAGCACTCTTAAAATTGAATTTTAGCTCCGGCCATCACGCCAGGATTAGGAGAGTACAAAACTTGCAGAGAAAAGAGACATTTATAATTTTTTTATTGGTTGCTCTTATTAGTCTTTTTTTTTTTTTTTATTCCTTCGGAACTGCAAAAGGTTTTATTAAGAAGAGGTGAAAAGGTCACCCGGTCTACAATCACATTGGATGGCATTTTGCAAAGAAGGAGGACACTCCTTCCGGGTTGCATGATTTTTCAATGTTAGAGCATATTTCGCTCCACAATGAGCTGCTCCATTTGCAACACAGTTAACATGTGAAAATAAACATGGACTAAAGGAAATGGATGGGCAGCAAACTAAATTTGCAGGTATCAGATTAATTTAAATTTTTATTTATGTAACGAATCGAAAAATTCTACATAACGAATAAATCTAATCATAAAAGCATATTTAGAAAAATATTGTGCTTACAAGCATAGCACGGTGATGTGCTTCCTAGTTCCCAAAATGGATACAGCATGGGATGGCTTGTGCTACAAACATCATTGATGTGCTGTCCACTATTCCAACTCCCGACCGTTGCAATACTTGGTTCAACCCCGCATCCACATTGATCTTGCCGGACCACATATTGCAAGACTCTAGGCCTATGACTATTATATTTGCAAATTTTGTACCCCTATTTAGCGTGGAGCATTTGGCAATAGGATTGTAAAGGTATAAATGGTATTGAGGATCCATTTAATTAGAAGGAAAAAAAATGCAAGAACTTTAAAATAATAGAAAGTGAAGTAGAAAAGAAAATGTACTCTTTTTTTTGGTTTCGTTTGATTAGGATTTAATATTTAGAAGAAAGTTTTGAAAAAAATAATACATTTCTCTAAATTAACCTTACTTCTTAAAAATAGACAATGTAATTTGGAATAAGATTTAAGAAAAAAGGCATAAATACGAAATTCAAATTATAGATAATGATTTTCTTGCATTTTTTTTTGTAGGAAACATAAGCCAAACTTTGATGCATATTTTCAAATTCAAATCATAGATAATTATCGTGCCTTTAGAGTAATAATATTATATATAAATTTTTATTAATTTGGCAAAAGTAAACCGATACCTATAATGTTAAAGTTACGGTTAGCTAAGCAATCATTTAGAACCTTTAATAAGTCCTTCTTAATAAATAGATGATGACTACAATACAATTTTAATTGGTCTTAAAAGAAAGGATGCTATGCGTATTGTTGTTGATTTTTGTTTTTTATTTTTTAGGTTTTCTTAGTATGTTTAATATAGCTCCTTACATGGAGGTTGAATTTTTCTCCTATGTATAAAGTTTTTTTTTTATTTTAAAAAATTATCTTGCAATCAATGTGCATTTTTATTAATTTTTATATTAAATTTGTATTGTATTTAAATCTCTTAAAAAAAAAAAAAAAGAAAAGAAAAAAAAAAGAAAAGAGGTGTGGATCATGATCAACAAAGTGTGAGAGAAAACCTAATCAATCAAATCATTTTTAATGCTTTGAACAAATTTCAACTTACCCCTAAATAACTCACTCCTTGAAATAAGCGTATTAGTCCTCATTTGACATCTGGTTTTCAATCAGGATTATTGTCTTTTTATTTAAAATAAAAATAAGCCTTAAACCTCATCTTTTAATGTTACTGTTTATTGAATTTTAGTCTTTTGTCTTTTTTAATTAACTTAAAATAATTATATATATATTTTTAAAAATTATTATACATATTTAATTTTTTAATAAAAATTATATTTTTAAAATTTACTCAACGAAATCTATCATATGAGATCTATAGTAAATATAAAATTTTGTAAAACTAAATAAAAAATCTATAACAACTTATGTTTGACTAAAAATTTTTTAATTTTTTTTTATCTTTTACCTTAAAGTAATTTTAAGTCAATGCCTTTTGGTCTATTGTCTTTTGACTTTAAGTCACTCTTATCATTCATCAAAAGAATTTTTTATTTATTTGACTGAAAGTAACTTAAAAAAAAAAAAACTAACTTAAAGTGAAGTTGACAAATGAGCCTTAGTTGATTATTTTGGTGATTTGGGGGCTGTTTGGGATAATTACTTATTTACTTATTATATTTTGTTTATTTTTATTTTTAGTAATTTTTTTATTACTTAATAAAACTATTATGCTTTTTCAACTCTTCTTATCGAGAGGAGTTAAAAAGATGAAATTTTTTTTGATCAAAATGTTAAAAAAAGTTCAAAAAAAAAGAAATTAAACAAAAATAAACTAATAAATCAAATTTTATGTTGTTTGTTTTTGTCTTTAATGAATTTTTTTAATCTTTTGATCAAAATTTTTTATTTTTTCAATTCATTACATCGAAACGATTCATAAAAGCAAAAACATTTAATCAAAAGAAAAAAAAAAATAAACAAAAATAAGCAAAGATCTTGATATTTAACCCAAACAAGACCTTGGTATTTGCAAATAAGATTGGTTGGCAATTTTAAAAATAAGAAAACAAATTTAATCAAAAGAATTTTTTTTTTTGGAAAAAACAAAACAATAAGCGAAGATCTTGATATTTTAGCCCAAACAGGCCTTGGTATTGGCAAATAAGGTTAATCGGTTGGCAATTTTAAAAATAACAAGAAAATAATATTTTAATTTACTTTTCACAGTCAATAATTGCCACCGACTTCAGAGCGGCCTGCGAAAAGATCATGTTTATTCATATGCCAGTATATCTAGTGGCCTCAAATTACATTAGAAATAATTCGTGCCTTTCATTAATTAAATAAAAATATGATATTATAAGCAGAGTTAACTAAATAAAAATTTAAATAAGCTAAGTTAGGTAAAGTCTTAAAATAAAATCAATTTGAAAAGGACAAAAAGAGAGTGAAAAGAATAAAAAATAAGTAAAACAACACATCTTAACTACCGATTGAAAATAAAAAAAAAAACTCTTAAATTGCCACATAAATGTTGATATTAAAAGTTCACCTCTCTTGTATACAAATAATCTAGATAGATAGTAATCGGTAATATATATGCTAAACTTGAGTTTTAAATATAAGAAAATTTGAAAGAAAGAGAAAAATAGGCAAACTCATTATAACCATTGATTAAATATGTAAAAATAATAGCTTTTAGATTAACACAAAAATAGTACTATCAAAATTCTTATTTATTGTAATATAGATGATGAAAGTTAAAGCCAATTGCATGTAATAATTAGAAGTGGTGCTAGTTATTTTATTAGAGGACAAGTCAAAGCATATCTGATCGGATACTAATAAGCCTTTTAAGATGATTAATCCCTCATATAAGTGCGACCGCCTTTCTCCTTATAATCCATCATGACTAGGAGAATATTTTGATCAGTACCAATGTGTCGTATGGCAAACACTACACGACGACTTGAGATTAAGGCAATCTACCTATACAGTACTGCCATAATCATTCGGTACGAAAGACCACACCACATGTCTAAAAGGTATTATATGAAGGATCAACTACAACAAACTCAAGTATATTTTAACAGAATTTTGTCTCTCCTTCCACTTTTTCTCTCTAGTCTTACTTACTCCCTACTCAATTGAAAAATCTAACTTGACTGTCTGAGAAAACTTCGTCAGAAACACTCTGGCGCTCCTTATAACCTATTGTTTGATTTTTTAGGTGAAGATTTAATCTCGGTGAATTATACGAGGAATGAGCACCGTCAATCATTGATGAAAAAATTTTGTGATTCGGAAAGTTTGTAACCCGTCGTTGATTAATCCTCCCTGTAAAACCAACAAATTAAGTATAGATGGAATGAGTTTGGGAGGAATTGACGAATTTAACAATTTTTTTCCACAACTCTATCCATCTTGGATTTAGGTATGTATATGTTCAGGCAGCAGTGCCTTGTTTGGGTTAATTTTTGTGGTTTTTACTTATTTATATATATATTTTTTAAACTTTTTTTTTGCATCTTTTGGTTATTTTTTTTCCTAAATTGTTTGGATGAGTGTAATCAAAAAAATAATTTTTTTATTAAAATATGAAAGAAATCACCAATGCCGACCGTGAGAATTTTGAAGCCTAAAGAAAGTTTGCGATATGGGGGCTCAATATATTAAGATAAATTTAAAAATTAAGTATAAAATTTAAGTGGATAAAATATGTTTACAGTCATGTTTTAAGAAAATTTAAAATTTGCAAAAAAAAAAAATTAAATACAACATACTACTACTTATACATCAAGTATTTAACTTATATATTATAAGCTTTTTAACAATAGGAATAATTTTATATTCATTATTTTGTGTTTGACTACAATTGATAAAATTATAACTAGTATTTTGACAACAATTTATATTCATTATTTTGTGTTTTGACTACAATTGATAAAATTATAACTAATATTTTAGGATTAAAAAGTTATAAGTTCAGTATATTTTGTTCGTAATTTTTGCTTTTTATATTATATTCGCATTTGATGGTGTTTCTCCAATTATGGGCTCCAAATCCTTTAGATCGACCTAAGACAGAAGAAGAAAATCATTAGAAAAGGAGTCGAACTTCCTCCGGTGGATCTTCTCCGATGGTCAAGTTAAAACTCTAGTAGAGTAACCATCAAGATAGTATAAAATCTCACTCTACCTAATTGCCAGTTCTAAAATGCGTACTTTTTTCTTATTCAGTTACTTTCTTTATACGTTTGTTGAGCCACGTAGCTAACCAACCACATGGGGACCGCTGTAACAAAATAAAAAGGAATCTGGGGTTACTCCACGCGCCTTCCACTTCCCTCGCCTTCTGATCAGGAGATACGGCTAATCAGCTGTATTTCTTCCTTTACCGTTGCCCTAGGTCATTTCCCTTGGGCCATATGAGAGCTGTGCTGGGCTTTTTCAAGCTGGATCATGGGCTTCACACAATCTCTCGGGCCAAATCACCCGTTCCCCCATCAGTAATCCCCTATCATTGGCCTGTCTTTCTCATATAAAGAGGCAGGTCGGGAATACAAATGATGTGTCGTACTTATTCACGCATGACCAAGAATGAGAGGCACCCACCACATGCTAAGGGCTCTCTGTGGCGGTGCCTTAAATGCTTTTGTACGACCCTTGGGCTTCCCCAGACAAGACACCAGGGGTCACGTTAGCACGTGGGAAGACCGCTCACATTACACCTTTATGTTCTCCTTTCACCCTTGCCATCGATGAAATGACAACTGGTTGCATTTGGGCCATCAATGGTTTTAAGCGCCCTTGACATCTTTTGATTAGTTTTTTAGCGTAAACAGAGTGACTCTAACCGTTTAGATTGCACATAGCCGAAGTTGTCGCCTCCTAGT
>JAUMHN010414208.1:22075-36433 GCA_032360265.1 Heliamphora ciliata
TTTGATTAGTTTTTTAGCGTAAACAGAGTGACTCTAACCGTTTAGATTGCACATAGCCGAAGTTGTCGCCTCCTAGTAACTTTCATAGCCCTTGTTAATCATTTGTGGTTTTCTTTAATTGTCTTTTCAATTCCAAGTCCCCAAGTTCGTCTGGTGCCTCAACATCATTCAACATATTTTAGGGCTTATGTTTGGGGGTAGAAATCGGGTTGTGTTATCTAGCGATTATGAGGAAGTAGAATCCTCATTTCTTGATGTTAGGCCTAGCGAAGCCTAATCGGTCCAAGGGTGTTGTCTTCGAGTGCCACACCAATCGCCGATTATATTCTCAACGAGCCACTTCCTGCGGTTTCTGCAAGTTTCACTGTAGGGCTTAGCAACCTTGTCCCAGTTCATGAACCTATCCCTACTCCTTTTCACACCCTTCGGGACGAGAGTTTTTTAACGAGGATGGAAAGAGAACAGGTTGAACCAGGGCCCTCTCGCCCTCAGGCGACCTCTCTCTTGGAATCATTGAGTGGGGAGGAACTAGATCTACTTGTGGCCATTGCTACCGACCAAAATCAGTAAGAAACTCCTACCGAACATTCACACATGATGGTTGGATGTATTTGCATTCCTTTTACTGCTGAATTTGTCCCTTCAACCATCGAGACCCAAGATTTGGGCTAGCTGAGGCTACAATAACAGATTCTTAGCCTTACCCGTATGAGGGCACCAACTACCAACGAGCGAGTCTACTCGATCATCCTTAGAGAGATCTGCATTTTCGAAGAGGCCCTTTGTAGATACCATAATTTGACCTCGCCTAATCTTAGGTAAATTCGATGATGAAAACAGGTAGAATGGTGCCTTAATACTATCCTTGGAAAGTGATCCAAGCTCGGTATTTGAACCTGAAACCTTTAAACCAATAAAATTTTGTCGAACCATCGAAACTTGCTGCCCAAGTAAGACGACAGCCATGTTCATTGAGGCGACCGCCAATGGAACCTCTTGAAAACCCCAGCCAAATATGGCGACCACCAGCTTGCATCATGGCGACTGGCATAGAACTTTTGGAACCTTTCAAAAACATGGCGACTGCCAACTTGCATTGTGGCACCGCCAACTTCAAATGGCCTGACGTGTCCCAAAAACGTGGTAACATCTCATTGGGTGAAGAACCCGATAAATACCGTACCTCTGGTACGTTTTCAATGATATAATTGGAGTGAGAGGTTTTGAGAGTGAAGCTCTGTCGAGTTGCCAAGTAATTCCGAGCTCCGACGCCGAAGCCCTGCCGAAATACCGATATCCGAACCTCCAACGCCTACATTGAAACCCTGTTTGGATCACCACCTGAGGATTGGCCTATTGAAGCACATTCCCGACTTGAGGATTCTCTGGCAATTTAGGTACCTCATTTGGATCCCCGGCCCTTCTCGCTCCATTTTTCTACCTCTTTGGAGTGGTCGAGTTATTTTGATCATTTCATTCCAATTATGTTCTTACAATGCTCATAGTTGCTTTAGTTATGTTTGAATTCAAACTCTAACTTATTTGTTTATTTACTTACTTATATTAGAATTTGAACATCATTAAATAGTGCTAACATAAATTAGCAATACGACTAATAATGTCGTTATTGTTGTAATTCAAGCACTTACATAAAAAATGATTGTAATTATCAATATTACATCCGTTTAAATTCTAGTATATTATTTCCTTTTTTTTTCTTCTTTTTATATTAATTTAATGTCCTAGCACTTAATCTTCTTCTTTTCTTCTTCCTTTAGTTAGTTTAATTTATTTTATTAGTATTCTATTTCACTTTCTTTTCTTTTCTTGTAACTTTAATTTAGGGTTCCATTTTATTTTCTTTTAGTATGATATTCTTTTCCTAACTCTTATTTCTTTTCTTTCAATAGTAGTGCAATTTTCTTCCACAGCATTTGTTTTATTTTCCTTTCTTTTCTTTATCATTAGCTTTATTTTTCTCATAATATAGCATTTTAATTTTTTTAATTTTATCATTAGCTTTAATTTTCTTATAAAGTTCTATTTAACATTTTTTATTCATAATATTTCCTTATAAAGTTTCATTTTCTTTTTTTCTTTTTAGGACTTTATTTTCTGTTAGTATTTATTTTGTCTTTCCTTTTTCTTTTATTTCATTAAACTCCAAAAATTATAAAAATGTCTTTAGTTTAATTTTCATCCTTCATATATAATTTTCTTTTCTTTCGTTTTCGTTTCAAATATACAAATTTCCTTTTGTTAATATTTTATTTTTCTAACTTTTTTTCATTTTAGCATAAGCTTTTTTTGTAATTTTTTTTTTGGAATTCTTTTTATGCATATTTTATTTTGCATTTTCTATTTCTTTTATTAATTCATCATATAGATGTTAATGCATGTTTTAGTTTATTTACTTGAAAGCATGTTTTAAAATAATTTAGTTTATTTTTTGTTACAAATCATGTTTAGGCAATTTTAAGCATCTTTTAGCTTATTTATGCTATTTTAATTTGAACTATACTAGTTTAGGTTATTTTGATGAAATTGCATGTGGGAGTGCTCCATGTATCATTTAGTTAAAAATTGCAAGTCATATGATTTAGGATTTTATTCCCTTGTTTGTTTTGATTCGGAGTACTATGTACATATGTTATGTATTTTCTATATTTAATTTTGGATGTTCTCTCTTTGCCTCTATTTCCTTTATTTGCATGCATTTGAGAAATTCTATTAAAGATCCAATGATGATTAGTAGAGGCCAACCTCATGGTTGGGCGAACGAGGTGCCTAACACCTTCCCCAATTCGTACCTTAATCCCCGAACCATTTTTCTCTGGTTTAACGTTTTCAAGATCAGTAGCCATTTTTATATTTCTTAGTTTTTCTCAAAAACTAAGTGGCGACTCTATTTTTAATAAAAATGGGTTTTCAAAATTTGGCTTTCATGGTGTTAAAATATTTTTTTAAACATCTTTTGAATCTCATATTTTTGACTATTTTTCAAAAGCCTCTAAATCCCGTCGCCACAGTATTTTCTGGCGACTCTACTGGGAAATGGTTTCTAAAACCAAATAAGAGGTCTAGACTTGAAAATATCCCTCATTCTTAATAAAAATTTCTCATTTTTAATTTCGCATGCATATGTATTGTTCTTCAAATCCTCCCTGCTTGGTCGACCTGATGCCCTGAACGTACATCCGTTTCGGGAATTATTGGGAAGGCGGGCAACCCTTACTGACTGTACGCTATCACAGGTGTAGTAAAAGAGTTCGAGCGTACTATTTAACCATGTTCTGCATGGGAGATATATATCCAACTCTATTCATAAGGTACCTTGTTCAATTGACCAAAATCGGCCTTTTGCATTTAGTGAACTTAGAACCCCCAATTAGGTGCTACTAACCCTGGTAGGATTATATTTTTTTTAAAAATTTTATTTGTATGTTTTGTTTGCGTATTGCTATGGTTGTTTTGTTTGGGCATAAGCTAGTTCTTTTCCCGGGTTTGGCCCGAGTTTTTCGTTGTCCTTTGATTAGGTTAGATTTTCCTTCGAGTTCTTACCCGGACTTTGTCTTTCACCATGTTCGGTTCTTACACCGTAGCTTTCTTTTTGGGGTTCCGCCCGTGTTTCGTTTTAAAGCCTCTAGGGTAGTTTCTCTCTCCTCCGGGTTCTTCCCAGGTCATTGGTTTCCTCCCCCTTAACATAGTCTCGTTTCTTTCAAACCCTTGTCATACCTATGAGAGTTAGTTCTTTACCGTTATCTTGCTTATTTTCCTTAGAATTTTAAGGTCGAACCAGTCCAGTCAGCATAGCTTTGTGCTGTCCGTTTTAGATAAACCTTCCCTCTAGAATTTAGTTGATCCCCATTTTAGCCATCATGTTGGTTTTTGAGTCATCCTGTTGTTATGCTGCCAATATGAGCCCGGCAGGGGCATTGTTATAGCTTCTGTGGTCATCTGCTTATGATTTGCTATTTCAAGTAGCTAGAATTTGTGCTATCTGTCGTCGAAAAGAGTACAGTTAACATGTGTCTAGAAAAGATCAGTGACAGGTAGACTCTATAGGGTGTCTGAACAGTCAGCTAAAATGGCAAAAAATGAGATGAACTTGACAGCCTTGATGAGAGCTATTACTGAAATATAAAGAGCCGTAGAGTAGCAAACTCAGTCTCAGAATTAGTGCCAGGCACAGATTCGGGCAATTCAGGCCCGTTTGCCAGTGCCAAATGAACAGCACGATGACCCAAACGGGAATGAAAAAGACTTTTAAGATGATAATCAGGTCCCCGATGGACCGCAAGTTGTTCCACCACCACCACGGGTCTCTCGTCAGGTGATAGTTGAGGAAGAAAACACTGCTCAGTCAAGAGAATTTGCACTTATTGAGAAGATCGACAGGATGGAAAAGGTCCTTAGAAAGGCTAAAGGGATCGAAGAATACATGTTAGATGTGGGAGGACTATGTTTGTTCCCAGATGCTAAACTGCCAAAAAAGTTTAAAATGCCAGATATGGAGAAGTTCGACGGAATCGGAGACCCCAAAATTTATTTTTGAATGTATGTTAGCACTCTCTCGCCAATGGGAATTGATGACTAGTTAAAAGCTCAGCTCTTTTACTGATCTCTTTCTGAGGCAACCCAGAAATGGTTCCTCTCCCTCGACGTAGCAAAGACCAAAACTTAGGAGGATATAGCTATGACTTTCATCAGTCAGTATAGTTACAATGTCCAACTGGACGTAACTACCCAAGAGCTTAAGACGACTCGACAAGAGAACCGGGAGTCTGTTGTTGACTTTCTAACCTGATAGAGGGGTAAGGCCACCAAGATGACGAATCGGCCATCTGAGAAAGAGCAAGTGGGGATAGTGATGAAGAACCTGCAGTCCCCGTTGAAGCGTTATCTGATCACACAACCGCTCTCCACATTCGAGTAATTATTTGATGCTAGGGTTCAGATAGAAGATGCAATCCAGTCTGGGGATATTGAAAAAGTCGAGCCGAGCCAGAAACCCAGGAGGACCTTCCCCACAAATAACCAAAACTAATCTGCTGCCACCAACCTCGTGTCTCGTTCAAATGAGATAAACTTGCTGAACCCATCCTCTTCCGCCCAGCAATCCAATAACGCCCAACAGTTAGATAACAGTCAACAGCAGCAAAGGCCAAGGAGGGTGTTCACTCCCCTCAACATTTCATTATCCACCGCCCTGAGTCAACTTGTCAAAAAGGGGCTTATCAAGCCATTGGACCCCATGCCTGTTCTTGATCTCCTACTGCCGAGGTTTAATACTTCTTAATACTGCGCAATCCACTAAAGTCATGGGTGCCTAACTGATAAATGTATGAGGCTTCGACATGAGATCTAAAACCTCATTGACAACAAGGTGATCCTAACACCATCTGCCACCCCAAAGTCGAATGTCACGACTAACCCACTGTTGAATCATGCTAGGTAGGCTGGGGTATATTACATGTCTTTAGAGGAATCAAAGGACCCGAGCTGATATATCTGTCCAACATACCTGCCACATCTTTGTGTTTTAGTTACTGAAGATCAGGCAGTTTGTTCATTGATTATGATCGGGAATGGCTAGGATGTCATAGAGGAGTGAAATGATGATAACTGGGAAGAATATCAGGTAGCGATTCAAGAGGAGGAGCGCAACGAAAAAGATGATTGGCCTTTGGATTACCCAGCTCGACCATATGGGTTCGGTCACGTACTCAACGGCATTACCCTTTCCCAACTTCTTGAGGAAGAAGTATATGTGGATAAAATGTAGTCCTACTGGCTGGTAAGAATCGTGTTAGAGTCAGATGGAGTAGAGTGGACTAATTTCTGGACTACTTAGGAACAGCAAGTAGATTTTATCGAGGAAGACATCTGGGAGGAAGTCGATAATACATGGGCTATAGAAGATGATAAGGAGAGAAAAGGAAGAATGCAATCGGTGATTTAGGCAATTTGTAGGCGTTTGAAAGCCCTCCGCCTGTGAACGAAGTACGACAGACCAGTGATGAAATAACAGGATTATGGGACCTTGAGGAAGAGATAGAACATCTGACCAAAAGTGGGCGACATTTCAAGCCAGTCCAGTCAGAAAAAGGGCAACCAAGTGAGAAAGAAAAGGAGAAAGAACAAGAAGAAGAAGATGATGTAGTGTTGAAACAGTTAAAGAAGACACAAGCTAACATCAGTGTTTGGGGGCTACTGATGGCCTCGCACAAACACAGACAAGCAGTACTAAAAGTTTTGAATAAAGCCATCGTTCCAATAGAGGCAACCCCGGAGCAACTGATTGGACTTATTCTACCGGCGGTTGAACCAAAGGTTATTTCTTTTTTCGACAAAGATCTGCCAACAGAGGGAAGAAATCATAACAAGCCGCTACACATCACCGTTAAGTGCCTGGATAAATGGGTCCCTGTGACTCTCATCGATAATGGGTTTGCATTAAACATATGTCCGCTCAGGACGGCACTCTATTTAGGATTAAAAACAGAGCAATTCGTACCAAGCAATCAAGGGGTCTGGGCATATGACAACACAAGGAGGGATGTACTAGGACTGTTGTCATTTGCGATATCAATAGGGCCTTTGGAAACGTCGGTCAAGTTCTATGTACTAGATGTATCAGCGTCTTTCAACTTGTTATTGGGAAGACCTTGGCTGCATGACCCAAATGTCCAGGTTGTACCATCGACTCTCCATAAAAAACTGAAGCTGATAAGAAATGGGGCAATTCTGACTATTCACGGAGAGGACAACATTCATCCCCCAAGAGGAGGAGTGTGAGTGTAATGTGATCCCAAGAGAGGAGCTGAATTGGATATTTAAAAAATTTATTTCAAGATATTCAACTTAAAGCATGCAATATATATTTTCTTGATCTCAAGTGAATAATCAAATATTTAAACAATTATAAATATAAAGAGTTTGAGAGTTAGAGAGAATAAAACTGAAATTTTTACAAGGTTCGACGCACCGGCCTACGTCCTTGCCTCTAGCAACACGTTTGAGGATTTTCACTAATCTCTCCTTATAAGCGGAGATGCATCTTTCCCTCACAAGGTGGAGAAACCTTTACACTAAGAGCGTAGGAGCTCTTAAACCCAAGTGATATTCCCTCACTTGAATAAAGCTATGATCAAGTCTTAACAATTGTTTGATGAAAAGAATGTACAAGAATGGGCTCCTTAATAAGCAGGTGAATACAACAATATAGCACACTAATTCACTCTCAAAGAATATATCAAATGAAACTCAATGAGATTTTCTAAGTGTTTCTCACAAGTATGAGTAAGAATATGAAATATGAGTGCACAAGTATGAGTAGTAAATGAGTATTTCCTTTGAAAAGCTTCTTGTTAACCTTTTATATTGATGATATGGTCTTTTTATAGCCAAAATTTCGAGCTAGCCCTTGTGGCTGAAGAGTTCCCAGAAAAACTAGTCGTTATTCTGTCAGAACAGTACTTTAGCAACATTCAGTCGACTGAGGGCATAATTTCAGTCGACTGAACCCATAAAAAGTCCATTCAGTCGACTAAGTTTAAGGGGTCAGTTGACTGAACCTTTTAAGGTTCCTCAAGTTGATTTTCCAGAAACTTTTTCAGTCGACTGGTATTGAGATTTAGTCGACTGAATCTTTGAGGTTCATCAAATTGATTTTCCAATAGGTTTTTCAGTCGACTGATTTATGACTTCAGTCGACTGAACCTTTGAGCTTCAGATTTCAAATTTTAAAGATCATTTTATGAAAGATTTGAATGAACAATAAGATCTTTGAGAGTTTTGATATGTTTAAGACACAAGGTAAACTTGTTTAAAAAGATTCTCAATCTAAGCACAAGTTTAGTTCATTCATAAAATAATTTTATCCTTTTAGGAAAGAGATATGCATGAGTTATATTTTTTTACTTTTGGTTTTTCTATGAGCTTCAAAGGATATATTGAAAGAGTAGTGAACTTACATTGATCCTATCTTTACAATACAAATGAAACCTTAAACTAAGTCTTCAATACTTCATCTTTTGCATTATTCCAAGAACTTGTTATCGAAGTATTTGACTTGAATATGCTTCATGGCTTTGACTTTGTATCTTTAATTATGCTTAACATGTGTTTCCTGTAAATGGTCTCAATTTACATAATTAGATACTTTGATTTGTTATCATAAAAAATGGTCGTTGAAGCCTTGTTAGGTCAACAATCTCTCCCTTTTTGATGATGACAAAACAAGGAGCAAAAAGATGTAGAAAAGATATATAATGCTCCCCCTCACAATAAGCATGAGTGAATAAATATGTTTTAGAGTTTTAATGACTCTCCTTCACAATAGCATATTATGAAGACTTAACAATATGATTTTATTTTTAAGTGCAATGTAAGCATTTCATATATATGTTCAATAAATAACGCTATATCATTCACATTTATCCATTCAATATGATGAGTCATGGATTAAAGTTCAACCATCCAGGATATGCATATATATTTAAAAAGAAACATTCAATGATTGAACATTCAAACCATACATATAAGTAAAAAATAATCACTGTTTCAAAGGTTTGCAATAAGTACATCCATTTTTCAAAAAGATAAGCAAACTAAAAAAGATAAGCATCCATTTTGCTTCCATTGCTTCTATTACTTCTCCCCCTTTTTGTCATGTTCAAAAAGCGAGGGACCCGGAGGAATCGTCGTCGTCGGCATCCTCGGTATCGGCGGCCTCATCATCACCTCTAGCATCACCACCGGTGTCCTCATCAGGTGTTGAGGTGGAATATGGAAGAATCCCTAGAGCATCTTCAATGTGAGTGAGGCGAGTTTGGACCGACTTGCATTCACCTCGGATTTAAGTGAGGCGAGTGTGGACTTTCTTGATTTCCCCTTTGATTTCTTTGGTAAAGGATTTTACGAAGCGCTTGAGAAAAGTTTTGGTGGAGGGATCTAATGGAGGATCAACTGTAGGAGTAGAGGTAGGAGAAGGAGGAGAGGCATGAGAAGGAGGGTCGGCTTGATCATGAGCTTGCTCTTCATCCTCATCATCAACATCCACAAGGGATGCTTCTCGACCACTTTTAGGAATCCAAGCTCCATCGTCTAAACGATATCCCATAAGTCGGAGAGATTTGTCATTGAAGAAGTCATTGGATTTAGGAGGATTGAAGTTTGATGGAGAAGGAGAGAAACCAAAAGACTCGAAGAGACTTGTAAGATGGGCACCATATGGGAGAGTGTGGCGCGTGGTGCTTTCGCGGGAAAGCATCCACATACATACAAGAGAGGGAAGATCAAGGCGCCTTCCGAGATACACCACATAATGAAGCAGTCGAGATATGAGAGCAAAATTTGTCACCCGTCCATTTACGACCATGGGAAAAAATTCTTGAGGAGTAAACTCTTGGTCCATGATCCAATTTGATGATGGTTGAGGACAGATGAAATCGCGCCGACCCATCCCAAAAAGATTAGCAATGACTTTGTCGGAGAATCGGTATGTTTTCCCAAAAAGGTATGTGGAAAAGTAAATATGCCGATCATTAGGGTTAGGTTTGAGTTATTGGGTGAGATTTGCATAGAACAATCCAACATGAGGAGTGAAAATGCCCGTAGGTTGATAAAACAAGAAGGGAGCCTAACCCATATCAGCAAAGAGACGACATAAGTTCAGAAAGTAGTGATGCATGAATTCCATGTCGAAAAACTTACCAAAGATTGGATCGATGGAGGAAAGATGATTCGTATAGAGATCCTTAGCCCTAGATGAGGAGAAAAGTTTTTCGGTTGGTTCCGATGATGAACTGGCAACCCCTTTCCCTTTTCCACCCCTGGTTCTTGGTGGCATTGTGAGATTTGGAAGGATGTGGTGATGGAGAGAAGAGGTAGGAGTGAAATGGAATGGTAGAGATGCAGGTTTCGAGAAAAGAGGTTGTGGGAGGAGAGATATGGAGAGAACCAAGAGTGAAGAGAGAAATAAAAGGTCGGCTTTAAACTGTTTCAGGCGCTTTAGGGTTTTAAAACCCGACAGTTCAGTTGACTGGAATGGCTGTTCAGTCGATTGAAGTTGGCCCTAATATGAATTTGAAATTCCAATAAGTTATTCAGTCGCCTGAAATCTTTGGTCAGGCGACTAGATGGGGCCTTTAAGACGTTTTGGGATTTCCAGTAAGTATTTCAGTCGCCTAAGGTACTGGGGTCAATCGACTGAAGTGATTATTGAAAATGGACTTTGTTTTTGACAAAGATCAACTTTTCTCACCTTTTCTTGTGTAGGCTCACACAACTTCTCTATTATGCAATAATCCCAATTCTCTTCTTATTAAGATAAAACGATCCTCATTTAGTAGTTTAGTAAAAATATCGGCCCATTGATTATTTGTGCAAACAAATTCTAGATGAATATCTCCCTTTTGTACATGATCACAAAGAAAATGATGTCGTATCTCGATCTGTTTTGTTCGTGAGTGCAATATTGGATTATTAGAAATATTAATTGCACTTGTATTATCGCATTTTATAAGCACAATATCATAGCTCAATTTAAAATCTTGAAGTTATTATTTCATGTATAAGACTTGGGCACAACAACTACCTACGGCCACATATTCGACTTCGGCGGTTGATAAGACTACGAAATTTTGTTTCTTGGAGAACCAAGAGACAAGTGACTTTCCTAGAAAATGACAAGTACCACTTGTACTTTTGCGATCTATTTTGCACCCGGTAAAATTCACATCGGAATAACTAATCTTTTCAAAGGAAGTGAATTTTGGTTACCATAACCCTATGTTTATTGTATCGATTAAATACCTCAAGATTCTTTTAACCGCAATTAGGTGTGATTCTTTAGGACATGCTTGAAATCTAGTGCACATACACACACTAAACATAATATCCGATCTACTAGCAGTTAAGTATAAAAAGCTACTGATCATACCTCGGTAGAGCTCAGTGTCTACCGATTTTCCTTATTCATCGATGTCAAGTTTTGTTGATAGACTTATAGGTGTTCCCAAAAAATTTTCGTCTTCCATGTTGAACCGTTTGAGCAAGTCCCGTATGTACTTTGATTGACTTACAAACGTTCCATTTATGGCTTGTTTGATTTGAAGTCTGAGGAAGAATGTGAGTTCGCCCATCATACTCATTTCGAATTCCTTTTGCATACACAACGAGAATTCCTTGCACAAAATTTCGTTAGTAGCACCAAATATAATATCATCAACATATATTTGAATGATAAGCATATCTTCATGGTTTATTTTTATGAAAAGGGTTGTGTCAATTTTTTCTCTTACAAAGCCATTTTCTAGGAGGAAACCGCTTAGTCTTTCATACCAAGCTCTAGGAGCTTGCTTTAAACCATATAATGCTTTGGATAATTTGAAAACATGATTGGGATAATGATAGTTTTCAAAACCCGGCGGTTGTTGAACATAGACTTCTTCATTGATATAGCCATTTAAGAATGCACTTTTTACATTCATTTGATATAATTTGAAATTCTTATGAGATGCATATGCAAGCAACATGCGTATGGCTTCCATCCTAGCTACGGGTGCATAGGTCTCATCAAAGACTATTCCTTCTTCTTGATTATATCCTTGAGCCACTAGTCTAGCTTTGTTACGGACAACTATGCCATTTTCATCTTTTTTTATTTCTATAAATCCATTTGATTCCAATTATGGTATGATTTCTAGGTCTAGGAACTAAATTTCGTACTTCATTTTTTTCGAATTGATTAAGTTCCTCTTGCATAGCCATTATCCATGAATCATCTTCTAGTGCATCATTTATATTATTTGGTTCTTCTTGAGATAAAAATGCAAGACGATTACTAATATTTTTGTAAGAAAATCGAGTAGTTACCCCAGTTGATGGTTCACCAATAATTTGCTCCAAGGGGTGATCTTTTACAATCTTTCATTCTTTTGGCAACTCTTCATGTTCCTTTTGATCATCAATATGAACTTCGATGCTTTTTCATTTATTATTGTTGATTTGCAAATTCTCCAATCCTTTGTTGATTTCTATATCATCATCATTAGAAATCTTGGAAGAGAAAGGATTAGTTTCATCAAATCTAACATGAATAGATTCAACTAGAGACATCGTTCTTTTGTTATAGATTCTATAAGCTTTGCTATTAATTGTATAACCAAGAAATATACCTTCATCCGATTTGGAATTAAATTTGCCTACATCATCTTTTTCATTCAATACAAAATATTTGCAACAAAAAACATGAAAAAAAGAAATATTGAGCTTTCTTCCATTCCATAGTTCATAAGAAGTTTTGTTAAGATGAGGTCTTATGTAAACTCAATTCATTACATAACAAGCGGTATTGACCGCTCCGGCCCAAAAGTACTTAGGCAACTTGTGCTCATTTAACATAGTTCGAGCCATCTCTTGTAATGAACGATTTTTCCTCTCTGCATTCTAATTTTGTTGAAGAGTTCGAGGAGCCAAAAAATTATGGAAAATACCATTTTGATCACAAAAATTCTCAACCTCTTTGTTTTTAAATTCTCCTCTTCTATCACTACGGATGTTTAAGATTGAATAGCCCTTTTTATTTTGAAACTTTCTACAAAGTTTGGCAAATACAAAATGTACTTCATCTTTTGATGCAAGAAATAAAACCCAAGTATACCTTGAAAAATCATCAACTATTACAAAATCGTATACTTTTCCACTAAGACTTTGGACATTCATTGGACCAAATAAATCAAGATGAAGTAATTGTAGTGGCCTATTTGTAAAAATTTCTAGTTTCTTTTTGAGACTCGTTTTGGCTTGCTTACCAAATTGACAAGCATCACAAACTTTGTCCTTAATGAATTTGGTTTTGGGAAAACCTTTCACCAAATCTTTCTTAACAAGCTTAGATAGGAGATCCATGCTAACACGACCTAGCCTCCTATGCCATAACCAACTTGTTTCATTTTGTGCCAAAAAGCATTTGACATTTTGGGAATCTAGTTTATCAAAATTTATGGTATACGCATTTTCAAATCGATTTGCAACAAATAAAACTTTGTGAACATTCTTCTCTTTAACAATACAAGTATCATGCTTGAATATAACACAATATCCTTTATCACATAATTGACTAATGCTTAGGAGATTATGCTTTAGACCATCAACAAGTAAGACATTATCAATGTGAAGGGAGGATTCTTTACCAACTTTACCTTCACCGATGATCTTGCTTTTACCATTATCTCAAAAGGTCACATAGCCTCCATTTTTAGGTTTTAAGCTCAAGAATTTTGTTTTGTCTTCCGTCATGTGCCTTGAACATCTACTATCCATGTACCATTTTTCTTTAGATGCGATGGACTTCAAGCATACCTACAAAACAAATTAGATGATTTTCTTTGGTATCCAAATCTTTTTGGGTCCTTTAGGATTAGTGTCTTTAATTTTCCACGCCAATTTGTGATACCAATCTTTATTTTCATAGGACAATCAAATTTTATATGCTCCTTTTTCTTAGATAGAAAACAAATTGTGTGTTCATAAAAGTTTCTTGAAGATGAGGCTTGAAAATCTTTGGATTCTTTTACGAAAGAGCTTTTCAATGTTTTCTTGTAGCTTGTTTCTCCATTGTAACCAATGTCTTCCTTATTTAACGACATTCTTTGTGCTCCTAAAAGTCTTTCAAAGTTCTCCTTTCCATTTGTAAATTTGTAAATAATTTTGGAGTAGTCATCTACTTTCTTCCTTAAATCACATGAGATATCATTTTTAAAATCTTTTCCTTTTAAAGTCTTAAGTTTTTTTCTTAACAATTCATTTTCCTTTTCTAATTGAGATATCTCATTTTCGAAAATTTTTGTAACTTTGTCAAATTTAACTCTATAAATAAGTTTTTCTCTTTCCAATGTTTCAACTTGCAAATCATGATCTTTTTGATTGTTTGAAAAGTAGTCATTTAGATCGTTCAAAACTATGGATTAATTTTCAATTTTCTTAGTGAGCCTCTCATTTTCCTTTATCAAATTTATGTTTTTCTTTCCTAATTTCAAGAATTTTTTATGCAAGTTATATAATTTATTTTTAGGCTCTTCATAAGATGGCATGGACTCATAAGTACTAGATTCATTACAAGATTCAAGTAAGTTTGAAATGGGGTGAAAATTTACCTTCTCATCCATACTAACCATCAAGCAAAAATTTGCAACTTTCTCATCGCTAGAACATTCGCTTGACTCGTTTGAATCTGTGTCATCCCAAGTTGTAGCTTTCATGGCTCTCTTTTTTTTTCTTTGGATCCTTTTTGAGAAGAGGACACTCCGGCTTGATGTGTCCCGTTTTCTTGCAATTGTAGCAAGTGATGGG
>JAUMHN010414209.1:0-14022 GCA_032360265.1 Heliamphora ciliata
AACGCTAGTACCCAACTCATCGGTATTGTTGATCTCATGGAGAAAATCTCAACCATTGATGACTCAAAGTACTGTACGCTATCTGAACACAATCAATCAATCACTTCAGGATTAAGAGTTCGTGCAATACATGATAATACGGGATGGGGATCAATTCATATAGTCAGTATAGAATTGATCATTCTGTTGATCCCGCTCAATACACTTTAAGTGTACTAATACATCGAGCTCGAACATCGAATTCCTAAAACCTGAATTCGACCCGTTCGACCTAGCCAAGACCATCTACTATAACGATGAACTACAATTGTACCTATAGAATGTCCGAGTCCATTGCGATTGTGAGCCTACCTGTATAATCTGTCAGAACCTATGATCCGATCTTCCGTGCAGCATGCACCGAGTTAAATACTGGACAGAATATACGGACTATGCATTCATTCATCACAAATATAAATATGAAACCACGATTGCAAAAACATCTCAAATGTTTCTCATTAATATGCTAGGGATCAAGAATAAAAGACCTAAAAAGCATGATTTTTCAGTATACATTCCTAACAACGTGAAAACCCTAAATCTCACGAGCCCATATTATTATAACCATATATATAATTTTTAGTAAGTTTCTAATTTCACCCCAACTCAATTACATATAAACCAAAAATAATATAATAAACATGGGCCCAGTAGAATATAAGACACAACCCAGCAATCTCCACCTTGGCTTGAATTCTTCAAACCACCTTGAAGATAACCAGTATTGATGTCGATTCTACCTCCGTCGTCGATTTGTCACACCCAAACAGCAAGGCTCGCACCTCTGCACCAAGGTACCCATACCCAAAATCGAGTCCCCTACAAAGCTTACTACTTTGTAGAAGAATGTGACCCCATCTCTCTCCCTTTGTGCACACAACTAGAGAGATCACTACTACTAACCAAATCAAAGAGTAAACATGACTCGCTTTGTCAAGTTGTACACCAATCCGTCACGTCTGTCGTATTAGTCTCTTTACCTGAAGATTTCCTGTGAACATCCAACAAATATTGCTCTCGCATCTTTCCAACATTCTGCACACAATCTGATTAGCTCACCTGCACAATTGTACTATCTCGTCGCTTTCGTGTACCCATGCGCCTATTCTGTGTGCTCTTCCGCAGCTGTTGTTCACCCTAATCACCCTTATACCTTTTTTATGTATGTTGTCCGCCTATACTACTCATCTGATGTCTGGCAGTAGCTCAACCTGTCACAACAATTCCTATAAGCTTGTATAGGTTATCAATCATCTGTCCCTACAGTACAATCCTCTTTCCTCTTAGTTCTAGGCAACTCAAGAGGGAGGTAAATTAGGTCTTAAAAAAATAATAACAATATTTAAAACCTTTTGATATTGCAAACAATTATAGCAAAACAAGTAAGGATTAAAGCAACGCAAATATAAAAAAATTTAAGGATAGAGAGATAGAACCAGACAACAAGAATTTTATAGTGGTTCGGCTTCTTCCAAACCTATGTCTACTCCTCTAGTTAACCCTTAAGTATTTTCACTATTGAGAATGCTTTACAGGCGCATTTCAAACTTTTACAACATCAAGACTTCACTTGAGCTATTCGAATGTTTACAGACACATTTAAAAGCCTATCACAGCTTCAAGAAGATCCTATGAAAGCAAGCCCATATTTTTTTCTAATATCTCTTGAACTCTTGATTGATGAGATTCACCCACTCACTCAAAGGATAAACAGTGACTCACTCTTGAATACAATAAATGAGAGAATTAATGAAAAATACTCACTCTATTTACAGAAATTGAATTATAATAAATTAGAAGATAAAGAGAGATGAGGAGCAAGAGCTGAAACTTCAGCAATAAATGTGAGCTTGAGAGTAATAAAATTGATTCAAGCAATAGAACAGTGATTGTAGGTCTCCAGAGAGATTAAATGCTGAGAAGTTACTCCTTATATAAGCTCTTGAGCATTCATAACCGTTAGAGGTAGGTGGAAACAATAAATGCCAAAAATTTAACCGTTGAAATTTACCGTGAATTCGAATCTGCGTCACAGGTGTCAACACAAGCACCTTTGGTGTCGACACAACAAGTCTAGGGCAGGATCCTTTAAGTGGTTGGGTCGACACATTTCTTTTAAGGGGTCGACACAATTTTTGCAAGCTTTCTCACCAGCACAACGGTGTCGACACATTTGCATATGGTGTCGACTCATTTGAACTTCAGAATTTGGGAGGAGGCACTTTGTGTTGACTCAATTGATCTTTAGTGTCGACACTAAATTCTGTAGGAACCCTCGGTATATTTGTGTCGACACTTTTGGACTTTGGTGTCGACACCAAAATTCTTCAGGTGGGCTCAGGACTTTTGTGTCGACTCATTTTCTATTTTGTGTCGACACTCAAAATCTGCAGGTGGCCTCGGTTCTTTTGTGTCGATATATTTTTCATTTGTGTTGACTCAAATGATCGAATACCAAAAGTGAGGTACCACTTTTGTGTTGACACAAAGTCAATTTGTGTCGACTTATTTTGAGTCCTGAGAGCTTCGGTTCTTTTGTGTTGACACAAAACTTATTTGTGTCGACACTAACTTTTGATACCAGAAAGCAACTTCATAATAATGTTAGGGTGTCAAACCATTTGTTCAAATATGTTGACACACTTGATATGTTTCAAGTATACTTTGCCTTAAAAGTGTCTGTGTAGGGACCCTGACCCTTATTATTTTCTAAGCATGAATGATAACAAGTATGATATGTCCAGTGGAGATGTTTGGGAGTGTAAATCATGCGTGAAAGTTAATTCTTGAGCTTGTATGCGTTTGTTGTTGAGGATTGAGGGTGGATTTATGTAGGAGAACTTAGTTGGATGATGTTTTGTGGGTATACGGCTCAGTTGTAGCTTCAGTAATTCGAGATTCCAGCCCAGGCTAACCGCTCGAGCGGTGGAGGTCTGCTCGAGCAGACTGCCACAGAGCAGACCTTTTACAAGGTCGTGTGAGGGCTTTTATTCTTCATTCTTTCTCTTCCACTCTCTCTCTCTAGAGCAAAGGTGAGGACTACAGTTTGTGATTAGAGAGTGTGGGAGCTCTCTTGGCCTTTCATGGGGCAATTTCTTGCCTTCCTCTCGGTGGTCCAACCGTTAGGCTCGATCTTAGCTTTGAGGACATTTTTTCTCACCGTACGGTTGGAGATTTTCATGATTAGGGCTCATGCAAGGCTTTTTCTTGTGGATCTAGCATCCTAAAGGTAGGGTCTAAGACTTTCTTTGAATATATCTTTGTGATATGTGTCGTATTTTCTAATTTATGAATATATAAGCATGAAACTTGTGTTTTTCGGAACCCTAAGCTTGAATTTTGGGATAATGAAGGTTAAACCTTAGATTTTGAAGGATTTAACGTGTTCCTATCTTAATATTGTTCTTTCTTGTGGTTAGAGTGAGAAATGAAAATCTAGAGTTTGGGTTTTGGGCTAAAACCATGAAAATTGAAGGTTTTGGGTTTTCAGAATAGATGTGATGAAATTGACATGAGTAATGGTTGAATTGAGAGTTATTATAACCCATTGTGAACTTAATTCCATAAATTCATGTAACACATGTTGATGTCAAGCCAAAAGTGTGGGTTATGTTGAATAAAACCAATGAATTTGTGAATTTGAAGCCACATGATGGTTAATTCGGGTTTGTGCCCTAAAATGATAGAAATGTGAATAATGGAATCATGTAATAAAATGGGTTTGGTGAGAGGAACCACTTGGGTTGGACTCACGTGTGTGTGTTTTGTTGTGATATGCTGAAAAGGACCAATTTTTGGATCTATGAATCGTTTAAGGTTGGACACGAGTTGCTCCTCGGTGAAAGATCAAAAAACTGCGTAGATTAGGTTCTATGCCCGCCGGCTAGCAACTAGAAAAGGACGTTATTCGTGTTGGGGTATAGAACATTCTGTTACTTCATGGGGCCTGTGTGGCCGGGTTGAGTGTAACGCTACGTGGGTCTATACGCTCGTCCGACGTCGATGCCTATATTTTGAACCATGAGTTGGTAACATATGGAAAGTATTAATAAAGTGTTCTAGTGTGTGTGTTGCAAATAATCGGGTTGGTAAAACCTTAACTTGGAAATGTAATAAAAAGGGTAAATGTGTTGGGTTAATGGAAGATGGTAAAGGTGTTGGATCGATGATAAATGAGTCGGTTTATTGAATCTAATAAGATGGGTATTGTCATGGACATTAAAAAGGGAAATGGAACAATAATTCTTTTGTATAAAAATCTGGTTATGTATGGAGAATTTGTTTTGGAGTCAATAACATAAATTCAGTCAAACTTATGAGTGCACCTTGCATAACCATCTTCGCATGTCATGCATGTATTCAATGTTAGTCTTGTTCCTATGAGCTTCGACTCATGTTGTTTAACAATATTTCAGGTGATAGCGGAAAGAAGGTCTTAGAGTAAAACCTGTGGTCGATGGCTTTTGGATTTTAGATAATTGATAGAATTACATTCATTTGAATAGCTGATTTTGAGAAATGAAATTGTAAAAATGTAATTATTTCCTTAGAATATTCGGAATGTTGTAATTATAGACCTGAATGCGGTTGTTATAAGGCCTTGGGGTCATATATTCATGTGATGTATGCATGTGAGGACGCTCTTGTGTTGGTTGGGTTGGACATTCTAATCTTTTGAAGTATGATTTTTTACCACAACTACTAAAGCCGAATTATTGTGATAAACAGCCATTTTGCTCTCAATTGTATGTTATTATCTCTCGATTTTGCTCAATTCAAATCAAGTTTCATTGAGTATAGCAAATTCATCTTTTTCCAAAACATGGGTATTTTTCACAGTTTTGGGCAAAAACTCTCGGGTGTGTCACCGCTCGAGCGGTGAGGTGTCCGCTTGAGCAATCTCCACTGGGAGTTTGACGTTGAAAATTATTTTAAGCTAAGTTTCTCTTAAATGGGTTTTTGGGCATAAATGGGTTGTTTCAAGGCACAGTCTTCAAGAAATGGCTTTTACACCAGGTTGGTTTCAAAGGTATATTCGAAATATATTATATCAGAATCGGGGTGTTACAGATTGGTATCAGAGCTTTAGGTTCTAATACCTAGGAACCGTGTGGGTGGTTGATCCATTATGTGAGCGTTTGCATTGATGTGTGACATTCATAACCTAGTGTGCTAGCATGAAACATTATGAATATGACTTGGCATTTGCATGCTATGTGGTATATGGGCATGGACGCTGGACTTTAGGATAATGTGACTGGCCCTTGGGCGATCGGTCGACTGGTTTGGGGTTCGGGTTAGAAAGGCATTTAGCCAACTTCTATTCTAACTAGAAATCTAAATGACTTAGCCGGGTTGACGCGTAACCCCAATGAGTTCTCCTCGTTAGGTGTTGTATAAGGTGTGTTGACGCTACGATTTGTGTTATACGGCATCTCGTTGAGGGACGATATTATCAATAATAGATGAGTTGTTATAAACCTTGCTTTGATATCTCCTCTTGTTCCCTCTTATTTGTAGAGTGATGTTGCCGAGACGTGGTAGGGGCCAAGGTCATGGCTGAGGTCGAGCGTTTGCCCAAGTTTCGGAAGAAGGGGACGTTCATTCCCCACAGGAACAAGTGGACGGTGTTGATGTTGTTCAAGAGATGCTTGCTACGATGAGGGCGATGACCATGGTTACTAGGGCCAAAGTGAGGACCCTTGAGCCCCGAGCCTCTGTGGCGATGAGGGAATTTCAGCGGTTAGATCCTCCAACTTTCTCTGGGGAACCAGACCCTAAAGTTGCAACCGAGTGGTTGGAAGTAATCACAACGATCTTGGTTACCCTAGAGATTGGGGAGGATGAGTTGCGTGTCAGGCTGGCGGCGTTCCAACTTCGAGAAGATGCGAGAGAATAGTGGAAGTTTGCTAAGACCATCGTGGATGGCACGTGGATAACCTTCACCAGATTCTTTTTGGAAAAGTATTTTCTGGGTTCTTCCATAGATATGTATCGGGAGAAGTTTCTCTCTCTCATTCAAGAGAATCATACCGTGGTCCAATATGAGGCTAAGTTCGCGAACTTGTCGCGGTTCGCACCCGAGATGGTGTCAACGGAGGAGTTGCGCTCCAAGCGATTTGAGAGAGGTCTTCGACCTTCGATCAAGGATCGAATTGTAGCGTTGGACTTTCAGGTGTACTCCGAGATTGTACAGGCCGCTATCCGAGTGGAGAATGCAATGACGGAGAGTCGCAAGATTAGGGATAGAAACTCGCATCAAGGGATTTCAGTCCGAAGGACATCAGGTGATGAAGCAAAAATCAGGGGGATTAAGTTCTTATCCCACGAGATTGCAGTTTCAGCCAGGGTCGGCACCAGTACCGTCAATGGGTTCATCTGGAAGTTTTGAACGTTAGGAGTTAGTCTGTTACACATGCAGGCAACTGGGACATCGCTCAAAGGATTATCAGCAGAAGGGACAGCAACAGCAGCAGAGTCAAACTCAGGGGAGGACCCTATTTTCATGTTTTCAGTGTGGTCAGATGGGTCACTTACAACGAGATTGCCCTCGGGGAGGGAGTGTTTAGGGTGCTACTGGAGCACATCGGGTACAAGTATCGCAGGGAAGATAGGGTTATGGTCAGTCGCAACAGCAGTCGGGGGCACAGTCAGTAAGGATAGCAGGAGGTGCTACTTTAGCTCAGTCAGTGAGGTAGCCAGGAGCAGTGGGGGACAGAATCAAAGAAACCAGGGATGAGTGTATGCTATTGTGGAGCCTAGTACATCGGTGGCACCTGTCGTACCTGATACCACAACCAGTCCTTCGATCATACGAGGTACCTTCTTAGTGTACCATTCTTGGGCCAGTTGTCTTGTTGACACCGGAGCATCACATTATTTCATTTCATCTTCATTTGCATCTGCATTGGAGTTAGAGGTAGATATATTGGATAATGCCGTGTGTGTAGAGACACCATTGGGTGAGATGGCCGTGTTGAGGCATGTTTGTAGAGCTTGTGAGATGGAGATTGCCGACCATCGCTTGGTGTTTGATTTTATTGTGATCGATATGTTCTCATTTGATGTTATCTTAGGGATGGATTGGTTGACGACCTTTCGCGCCTACATTGATTGTGACCGGTGACGGGTATTTGTTTGCACTCTGGAGGGAGATTTCTTTTATTTTGTGGGTGACCGGAATAGTGGCTTAGCACCTAGATCTCTTAGATCGCGGGGCCGTGACAGCCTCAGCCTCCTTTTCTCTGCCCTATCTGTAGGTGAGATTAGTTTCACTCTAGGAGAGCTTCCTACTGTTGTTTGTGAGATTCCAGACGTGTTTCCTAGCAAGCTGTTTGAGCTTCCTCCACGGTGGAAGGTTGAGTTTTCCATAGACCTTATCCCGGGGACTGCCCCCATTTCCATGCCTTCATATCGCTTTGTACCGACCGAATTAATAGAGTTAAAAGTACAGGTTCAAGAGTTGTTGGATAAAGGATTCATTCGTCCTAGTGTGTCACCTTGGGGAGCCCCAACATTGTATGCAAAGAAGAAGGATGGGTCGTTATGCCTTTGTATAGATTATCGTAAGTTGAACCAGGTGACCATTAAAAATAAGTACCCTATGCCGCATATTGACAACTTATTTGATCAATTAAGAGGTTGTTGTTTTTCGAAGATCGACTTGAGATCGGGTTACCACCAGTTGCGGGTTAGGGAGGAAGACATTCCAAAGATGGCTTTTCGTATGCATTATGGACATTTTGAATTTCTAGCCATGCCATTTGGGATGACTAACGCTCTGGCAACACTTATGAACCTTATGAATCGCATCTTTCACCCTTATCTTGATCGATTCGTGGTGGTATTCGTGGATGATATCTTGATCTATTCATCTTCAAAAGAAGAGCACGAGGAGCATTTTTGAATTGCCTTACAGCTGTTGCAGGAACATCGATTATATGCTAAGTATGACAAATGTGAATTTTAGTTGCCAAAAGTAAAGTTTCTAGGGCATGTAGTTTCAAGGGATGGAGTGGTAGTGAATTCATATAAGATCAAGGCGGTAATGGAGTGGGAAAGACCAAAAAGTGTATATGGGATTCGGAGCTTTTTGGGGTTGGCAGGATATTACCGACGATTTGTGAAAGATTTCTCTAGGCTTGCAGCTTCTTTAACACGCCTTACATGAAAAGGGATCAAGTTTGTATGGAATAATGGTTGTGAGTTCGCTATCCTGACATTGAAGACGCTATTAACAAGTACACCCATTCTGACTATTTCGGAGAGAGGACTCGGTTATACTTTTTATTGTGATGCATCACATGAAGGGTTGGGTTGCGTGTTAATGCAACTAGGTAAGGTGGTGGCCCATGAATCGAGACAGTTGATGGTTCATGAGAAGAATTAGCCTACGCATGACTTGGAGCTCGCAGTAGTGGTTTTTGTTCTTAAGACCTTGAGGCACTATCTATATGGGGAGCGTTTCAAAGTATTCTCGGACTATAAGAGCTTAAAGTAATTGTTTTCACAGAAGGATCTGAATCTGTGTCAGAGAAGGTGGATAGAGTTCCTAGGAGATTATGATTTTGATCTCCAGTATCATCCGGGCAAGGCGAATGTGGTAGCCGATGCCCTCAGTCGAAAGTCCTTGAGCACGTTAGCAAGGATAGCAGTTAGAGAGTGGAGTATGCTAGGAGAAGTCGGAGAGATATGACCTTCGTTTAGGAAAGTCTGATGGGTATGTTGCCCTACTTACGGTGATTTTTCAACCTACCCTCGTTCATCGCGTTATTGAGGAACAACAATTGGACGCTGAGAGTTTGATGTTTCAGGAACGAGTTTTGAGTGGAGAGGATGTCAAGGAGTGAGCTATCCACTCCGATCAAAACCTGAGGTTTACAAGAAGGATCTTTGTGCCGGAGATGCTTTGGGAAAACGTACTTCGCGAGTTTCATCATTCACGCCTGGCAGTGCATCTGGGTAGCACAAAAATGAACCATGACATACATAGGCAGTATTGGTGGAAGGGTATGAAGAAAGACGTTGCGCTTTCCCTATTGCGTTGTCTCACTTGTCAACAAGTGAAAGTTGAGCACCAGAAATCAGCAGGTCAATTGCAACCGTTACCAGTGTCTGATTGGAAATAGAAAAATATTACCATGGACTTCGTATTGGGTCTTCCGAGGTCGCCAAAGGGGCATGATTCCATATGGGTTGTGGTGGACAAATTAACTAAGTCAGCACATTTCCTACCAATTCGCATGGCGGATTTAGATGATGAACTTAGTAAGCTCTATATACGCGAGGTTGTTAGACTCCACGAGATGCTAGTTTTTATCGTTTCTGATCGAGATCCTCATTTCACGTCTCGTTTTTGGCAAAGTTTGCAGTCAACTATGGGAACGAGCCTACTCCTTAGTACTGCATTTCACCCCCAGACGGATGGTCAGTCGGAACGCACTATTCAGATACTCGAGGATATGTTACGAGCGTGAGTTTTAGATTTTCATGGGTCATGGGAAGCCCATCTACCGTTAGTAGAATTTACCTACAATAATAGTTATCAGTCGAGCATCGAGATGGCACCTTACGAGGCATTGTATGGCAGATCTTGCAGATCACTAGTGTGCTGGACCGATGTTGATGAAGCAGCCGTGTTAGGGCCCGAGCTTGTGAGTGAGACCACAGGAAAGATCATCGCGATCTGTAAACGTTTAATGACTACCCAAAATCGCCAGAAGAGTTACGCAGATAAGAGAAGGAGACCATTAGCATTTGAGGTGGAAGTCCACGTGTTCTTGAAAGTTTCACCACGGAAAGGTTTAATGAGGTTTGGTAAGAGTGAAAAGTTTTCGCCGCGTTTTATCGGCCCGTTTGAAATTCTTGATAGAATCGGAGAGGTGGCCTATCATCTAGCCTTACCACCACAATTAGCCTCCGTGCACAACATTTTTCACGTATCTATGTTACGTAAATATGAGCCAGACCCGTCCCATGTCTTGGATTGGACGGAGTTGAGGGTTGACGATGATATTACCTATAAAGAAAGACCAGTGAGAATCCTTAACACTAATGAACAAGTTTTACGGGGAAGAACCATTTAGTACGTAAAGGTGTTATGACTCCATCACGTCATTGGGGAAACTACGTGGGAACGAGAATCAAAAGTTCGTAGAAATTACCTCGAGTTGTTCAGTTCTTGATGTGTGTGATTTCGGGGACGAAATCTCCTAAGTGGGGGAGGTTGTAGGGACCCTAACCCTTATTATTTTCTAAGCATTAATGAAAACAAGTCTGTTATGTCCAATGGAGATGTTTGGGAGTGTAAATCATGCGTGAAAGTTGATTCTTAAGCTTGTATGTGTTCGTTATTGAGGATTGAGGGTGGATTTATGTAGGAGAACTTGGTTGGATGATGTTTTGTGGGTATACGGCTCAGTTGTAGCGCCAGTAATTCGAGATTTCGTCCCAAGCTGACAGCTCGAGCGGACAAGTGGCAGAGAGGTTTTAGGAAGGGATCGCTCGAGCGGACTATTGCGGAGCAGAACTTTTAAAAGGTCGCGTCGGGGCTTTTATTCTTCATTCTTTCTCTTCCTCTCTCTCTCTAGAGCAAAGGAGACGACTAGGGTTTGTGATTGGAGAGTGTGGGAGCTCTCTTGGACTTTCTTGGGGCGATTTCTTGCCTTTCTCTCGGTGGTCCAACCATTGGAGGCTCGATCTTTGCTTTGAGGACATTTTTTCTCACCGTACAGTTGGAGATTTTCGTGGTTGGGGCTCGTGCGAGGCATTTTCTTGTGCATCTAGCATCCCAAAGGTAGGATCTAATACTTTCTTTGAATATCTTTGTGATATGTGTCATATTTTCTAATTTATGAATATATAAGCATGAAACTTGTGTTTTTCGGAACCCTAAGCTTGAATTTGGGGATAATGAAGGTTAAACCTTAGATTTTGAAGGATTTAATGTGTTCCTATCTTAATATTGTTCTTTCTTGTGTTTGGAGTGAGAAATGAAAATCTAGGGTTTGAGTTTTGGGTTAAAACCATGAAAATTGGGGGTTTGGGATTTTAAGAATCGATGTGATGAAATTGACATGAGTAATAATTGAATTGAGAGTTCTTATAACCCATTGTGAACTTAATTCTATAAATTCATGTGATATATGTTGATGTCAAGCCAAAAGTGTGAGACCCTGACCTTTTTAAATTTTTGCAACGTTTTGACATGTTGTTTATTGTTTTTACAATAGTATGTTTATATACGTTTTATGCATGTTCAAGCTTTAAAATGTATGTTGGGTTGAAAATCGAAACCGTTGGGTGTTGTGGTGTGAGGGTTTTTTTTTATTTAAAAAAAGTGATATTTTCATGACCTATAAATATCTAGCCTTACATATTTTGGAGGAAATATTTTCTTTTGGAAAGCTTGGTGGCTAAGTTTCCTTTTCCAAACAAAAACCTTTGCTTTCTCTCTAGATTTTCTTGGGGTCCGGGCTTTGTTTTTGGCGATCGAGTAATAGATCCTTACTATCGGCATCGAGGGCTACGCGTTCATCCGGATGGAACTTCGTTTTGACGAGGTTTATTTTTTACGGAGTTCGAGGCATCGAGTTTTTAACTCAACGAAGTAGGATCCTAGACTATTTTATCTTTAAAGGGTGCTACGTGCAATTATATGTATTTTTACCGTTTAAAAATGCATGAAAAGTTGGTTTATTTATGAAAAGTGGGTTTATTTTTGAAAAGTTGGATTTTGGTTCAAAATCGCTTTTGGGTTGATTTCGGTTGGAGAAAAGGTGGTTTGAGGCTTTTCTTTCGGTGTATCTTTGTTATTTCGGGCTTGTGTATATCCGTGGGTTGTTAAAGGAGTGTTTGGATGGTTTAATTTGGGGCTGAGAAGTTGTTTTAGTAGCTTGGGTTTGTTTTTCATCACCGCTTGTAGCTTATTCCGAAATTTTAAAAATTTAGGTTTTTGTGTCGACACAATTTCTGTTTGTTTCGACACATTTCTCCTTCTGTGGTGTTGAGCACACTATGGTTGAACTCTTGGTTGTTTTGTGTCGACACCATTTTCTGTTTGTGTCGACACATTTTACTGTTGGTGTCGACACATTTTCCCTTTTGTTGGAGTTGTGCATTATGTTGCTATTTGTATCGACACATTTGCTGTTTGTATCGACACATTCGCTATTTGTGTTGGCACCTTTTCAGTTTGTGTCGACACCTTCGCTGGTTGTGGAACCCATTTCTTTTGGTCATATCTTTCTCATCCGGACTCAGAATGTGGTCATTTTTGTGTTCAAATTGAAGTTTCGGAAGTCTTCTTTTCAATGGTACCTCTCTCACAACAAAATTCATTTTGTAGAAAAAATTTTGATCAAAAGAGTGAGGGTATGTCAAAATCTCTTATCCGTTTTTCACCCGTTTTTGGCCGAATGTTTGGGAAAAGCTTATTTTTCATCCTTAATGGAACTTTTTATCAAATTTCTTATTCCTTGGGAGTTTGTTGGTGTATGATGTGGCGGTTGGCCTTTGGGTCTTTTATACATGTTTAATATATAACTGTTTGAAAATGCTTTATATATCATGTTTTATGTTTAAACCACATTGGTGAGAAAAAGCATGTTTTGCGCTTTTTTCTTGGTTTATTACATGATATGAATTGTGGATATATTTGGTTTTCAATAGGTGATTTTGAAAACGATGATGTGTGAAACCCTTGTAAACGTATTTTGGAGGTTTGGAGCTAACCGTTGGGGTTGAGTCTTAACTTTGAAAATATATTTGGTTTAATCTCCATGTTGATGGATGGATCTAAATGTTTCGTTTGATCTCCATGTTGATGGATGGATCTATATATATCTGTACAATGTATATTTGTGAAATGTTTCCGTAGTCGAGCTACGATTCGATTTTTAGAAGATTATCTAGATGTACCGGGATGACATGCATTTGGCACAAGTTGCCCTCGGTGTATGTCCAAAAACGTGAGTAGCGTAGGTGCTCTGTACCTTCGGGTTAGTCCCCGTAAATTGAGTTGGTTGGGTGCTTTGTACCCTCGGGTCTCGGGCTCGTAAATTAAGCGGTTCGTTGTGGTGCTCCATATAGAACTTGTCATTACCTAGTGAGTCTTGATTGGCAGGGGTCTAGGATAATGGGCAGGAATCTATAGTTATTACCTTTGTCTGTATAACAGAGTCGGTACATAGGATCATACTCTTCTTCTTCTTTTTCCACGATGGTACATTCCGTGAGGAAATAATATTTTGATTACTATTTTTCTTTTCCCCGGTGTATCAAAACTGATATGTGCATAGGTGTGTTTCTAATCCCAAACATCAATTATAGAGAGTATATAAGAAACTGTCAACCATATGATGTGAAAAAGAATTTTAAACTCACATCCACATATAACAGATTTGTTATGCACACACACACACACACACACACACACACACACACATATATATATATATATCATTTATTCATAAGCATAAAAAGTTTAAACCAACATCCATAAACATTCATCTATAAGCAAAAAAAATATAAACTATCATCCATACACATTCATCCAAACTACAAGAAAACACAAAAAATGTATGTTTAAACCATTACATCTTCCCCTTCCAAAAAAAAAACTAATTGGAAGAAATGTTAATGATTTCTATCTCCCATTCACTCTATTTCTCCCTTTTTGTAAATATAAAAAAAAAATTACTAGTCATCCATGAATTTCTTGAATTTATTCTTCTCTTCATCTCTTTGTTTGCTGGCTATGACTCGTTCTTTGGAAGCTCGAACTCGTTCATCCTTGGCTTTAGCAGCTGCCATGGCTTTATATCTGGCAGCCAATGCCAAATCTGCTTCGCGCTTGAGACGAGCTGCCTTTTCTTCCTTAGCTTCCTTTGGTTTGAACTGAGTAGCACAGGCCTATTTAATCCATTGTAGATGCTCTTCAACCTTCTGATAATTGGCTTGGACAGCCATCACCACGCCTTCATC
>JAUMHN010414220.1:0-14021 GCA_032360265.1 Heliamphora ciliata
CAGATTAAATACTATACAGAATATCGGGCATCCATGCATATCAAAGAAATGATACACATACATTGCTCATAAAGATTATCATAAAATAAATTTTTATTTTATTCAAAAATAAAATTAAATACTAAAAACATGATTTTCAGTATACCAACCCTAGCATCTTCCCGCAGTTGGAACATAGCCAACTTCACCCGTAAAACATCCTCCTCGATATCCAGGGTATCAAAGATAGCCGTGGTCACTTCCAACCACTTAGTAGCAACCTTGGGGCCTAGCTCCCCAAAAAAGGTCGGAGGATCCAACCCCCAAAATTCCCTCATAGCCACAGAGGATCTTGGCTCGAGAGCCCTCACCCCAGCCCTGGATACCTCAGCCATAGCTCTTATGGTGATAAGCATCTCCTGCATGACGTCTGCACCACCCACTTATTCCTGTGGGGCATAAACATCTCCCTCCTCTGGAACCTGAACATCTACTCGACCTCGACTATAGCCTCTGCCACGACCCCGTCCCCGTCATCCCTGCGTGGACATAATTTTATAGAAAGCAAGGTAACAGGATAAGCTTTCCTACAGCATGTTATTACTAACATAAACACATAACACACACAAGCATGCTATCATGTAGCCACTTAAGGTCATGTCAACACGTCTCACGTACCGAGGAGAATCAATAAGACAGACTCGTCCATTTGGATAACCTATTCAGATTCTTTACTAGAAAACACGTCGGCCAAACGCGTTTCTAACTTGGCTTCCAAATCTGTTATTCCAAACGCCCAAAGGCAAGACTCATTAATCCTAAGATTCAACCTCCATACCCACATATACACATATACACAACTGTTATGCTCAAAAAGCTAACAGCATGTTATAAAACTATTTATACACATGCAAGCACTCATCACTAATCAACATCACCAGGTGACAAACCCTTTTCTCTTGGCTCTTAGGTATTCAAACCTAGAGCTCTGATACCAAATCGTCACGTCTCAAAATCCAGGGTCACGTGAAAATACACCAAACACCATTTTTATAAAAATAAGTTTCCATACATTTAAATCGACCTGTTGAAATCAGAAGAATACCCAACATGCATCTCTCATACACAGTAAATATCAGATTCAACATGGATAAATATATCGCCTAAAGGCGTACAAAACATGCCTTCAAGCAGACATACAAAAGAAAAACTAGAAAAGTCTTCTGCCACCACAGGTATCACTAGATCATATTCTCATGATCATCAACCTTCAAGCCTGAAAATAGTTTTACAACAAAAACCCACATCGTGAGCCGAAGCCCAATAGGAACATACTATAAAGTTGTAAAGAAGGATATGCAATTATATCATGGGAGCAAACTCAACCACAAGCCAAAAAGATTTTATGTCATAAAATCCCAA
Source organism: Heliamphora ciliata (assembly GCA_032360265.1). Classification (NCBI taxonomy): domain Eukaryota; kingdom Viridiplantae; phylum Streptophyta; class Magnoliopsida; order Ericales; family Sarraceniaceae; genus Heliamphora; species Heliamphora ciliata. Next base: position 1,402 of record JAUMHN010414220.1, read on the forward strand.
GTTTCCCACAACCTCCAAAACAGTTTCTCCTCCACAACCAAACATTTACACAATGCAAAACAACGTTTTACAGTTGAAGGAAAACAATAACCAAAATATCATTTTCCCACTCGGATCACACACCGAGAAAATATAAAATGAATCCTATGTACTGATTCCGTCATAAGGGGACAGAGGTAACAACTATAGACTCCTGCCCCTTTACCCAATCCCTACACATCGTAGGATCCGTTAGGTAAATGCAAGTTCTATACGAAGTACATAACGTCAAAGCTAACTTTACGGACTAACACCGAAGGAAAAGAGTACCTACCACCTTCTTTACGGGAACTACCCTGAAGGACAAGATACCTACACTACACACGTTTTTAGACTTCCACCGAAGGCAACTCGTGCTAAATACCCGCTATCCCGGCACATTTAGAGAATTATTTCACAAAAACCATCTCGTAGCTCAACTACGAAAAATATTTTCATAAAATACATTATACATGTATTTAGATCCATCCATCAACATGGAGATCAAACAAAAGCATTTTAAAATATTTTTTCTCGTTTTCAACAAAACGTTTTAAAAATGAAACTCAACCCTAAGGGTTAACTCCAAACCTCCAAAACACCAAGTGTTGAGGATTTGATCAAAAATCACCATTTTCCACAAAACTACTGTTTTCAAAACCACCTTTTGAAAACCATACATCCACATGTCGTATACGGTAATAAACCAAGAAAAGCAAAAAACATGCTTTTAACCCGTCAAACAAGGTTTAAACACAAATATGACATTTGATGCATTTTCTACCCAGCGAAAACACATACAATTATATAAAACACCCTTATACAGCAGTAGGGTCTAGATTCCTACCTCAGTGAGTCGAAACTCAAAACCTCAAAATCTGAACCACGTCAGAAAAAGAATCTGATCGGTCGAACACGAAGCTAGCAACGTGAATAGCAAGGATCCACAAGCTTATCCTCAAAATCTAGGCTCGATCAACACAAAATTGTAAGCAGAAGGCAGAAAGAATGGAAGAAATAAGCTTTCTCCAAACATTCCAGGGGCTGGAATATATATAGGCTCATCAAAAACCACGGTTCAGTCGACTGAAGTGGCCACTTCGATCGACTGAAGGAGTTCCAAAACTCTAAAACTCTCCAAACTGCCACAGTTCAGTCAACCGAAACCCCCAGTTCAGTCGATTAAACTGGAAAAACTAGGTTCAGTCGACTGGGCCAACCCCTCCAGTCGACCGAACCTCAAGGCAAAAGTGCACTATTTTGGGTCTCGATTTAATAGCCCAAAAACCATCCCAACAAGCCTAAACAGGGTCTGATAAAGTGTAAAACACATTTACACATGTTGTTCTACAACTCCAAAGCATAAACCATGCATCGATGATATACATAACATGAAAGAAACACGTCAACATGTATATATATCAAAAATAAAGCGGTGCAGGGTCTCACATGCTACATGTGATTTATTTGCACTTTTACTATTTTAAAATGCTATAAATGTTAAACTTTGTGTTTAAACCTTGTTTGGTTGGATAAAAAGTGTGTTATGCGTTTTAACATGATTTTTATGGTTTATTACAAAATTGGTGGACGAATGTGTCTGTGATTTTTGAAAAGACGAGTTTCAAAAATCGGAAGAATATACGTATATATTGTGAAAACATAATTTTAGAGATTCAGAGCTAACCCTTAGGGTTGAGTCTTGATTTTAATGATTTGGTTCAGAGGGTGAAAACATTTTGAAAATGTTGGTTATTCTTCATGGTTATATGGACAACGTTGCTGTGTGCGTTTCGACGATTTTTACATTGTTGTGTGCGTACAATGTTTGTTTAAATCATGTTGTATGCCTTTTTAATAATTTTATAGATGTACAGTAACAATGTGTGTGACGTGGGCCTTAATTGCTCCTCAGTGAAAGTCCAGAAATTTTGTGCAAGCAGTTGCTTCGTTCCTTCGGGTTAATCCCCATAAATGAAGTGGTTGCCCCATTAGGAGGCGTTTGTTATTGTAACTCCGTATAGAACTTGTCATTATCTAGCAAGTTATTAGATGCCATAGACCTATGCTAATGGGCGAGAGTCTATAATTGTTACCTTTGTCCCTAGTATGAGAGAGTTGATACATAGGGATCGTTGTGGGTTGTGGGAACTTGGTTGGAAAATAACGTATTGTTTATCTTTATTAAACTATCGAACGTTATTGGATTATATAAAAATTTGTGATTTTGAGATTTGCGTAGTCCAGTTGTTTACATAATCCGTGATTGCATGTTATACTTTTAATTCATGCTAGTCCATTCCTATTGGGTTTCGGCTCACGTTGTGAAATTTAATGCCTTTCAGGTGAAAAACATCATGTTGCTTGATCTTGTGGAGCCCAGGAGGTGATGGGGGGCAAACTCTTTGTTTCGTAGTTCAGTAGTTTATTACCGATTTTATTATTGGAACATATAATTGTTAGGTTTGTATACTAAAAATTATGAATTTTATTTGATTTTAGTATTTAATTTTATTTTAATAAAATTATTTTTCTATTTTATGAGAATCTTAATGAGTAATGAATGCAACATTATTTTTTTAATGTTATGCATAGATATCCTTTATTTTGTACAGTATTTAATCTGGTATGTAGAGTACAGCTTGCACATAGAAGACCAGATTATAAATTCTTGTAGAATATAAGTTTTTGTTCACAGTTCAGATGGAATTGGACAAACCATTGGTACGACTATAGTACATAGTTTTAGTAGGACTGTATTTGTTACGGAAAATAGATAATAGCGTCGTCTATTATTCGGACTCTCTTTGCTAATACACTTTGTGTATATTGAACATGACCACATTAAGATAATTAATTTTATACTGACTATGTAAATTAATTCACACCCTAAGGTTATTATGAGTGTTTATGCTCTTAATCCCAAAATAATTATTATTTGTGTATATTTAATATTCGTTATTTTGAATCATTAGATGGTGCAATATTTTATGAGCCAACAGTCCCGGTGAGTTGGATAGCGATATTAATTATATAGTAAATATTAATTATTAACGAATTCACATCTCGATTGTTCGGGATTGACAATACCCCTTAAGGAAGTTTATAAGTTTTGACTAGGTCAAACTCTACAGGTGAATTTAATTATCCAGCAATAAAATAAGTTAAGCAGGAGGACTTAAAGAATTTTAAAGATGCCGATTACATTAAATTATCAGTAATTAAATTTAATTGGCTGGTATCAATAATCTTAACGTGGGGAGATGAGTTAAGCATTTAATAACAGGAGCTTAATGCAAATTGGTCTTGAGATTATGGCTAAAAGTGCAGTTGCTGTTCTTTATAGGTATAAACTGTAATTTAGTATTTTATGAAAATTGTAGAAATCACTATAAGATTTTCATAATTATAGAAACCGCTGAAAGGTTTCCATATTTGTAGAAATCGCTGGAAGAGTATCGGGATCACACTAAAAGTCTATGTCATAATTACTTCATAGATCCCTGTTGTTGCCCTATAAATATGCAGGTAAGCCAAACCAAAATCATAAGTTATCTTTCAAGACTAAGATTGTCCAGGTTCTGCCGGTATCAGTTCTCGAAGGATCGTAACCCACACTACGTTTGGGAATCGCATCGGGAATACAGTAAAACGTCTATTCGGAGCCTCAACTCGGAGAATCAAAGTTTGTAGTTGAAAAAATAACAAAAAAAGTATTCATCTAATTTAACTGTGGTGGCACGAGTTTTATTTTGATCGTTCAACATAAAAAACATTTTATCTGGAGTTTGTTTCAGCGATTGCCCGTTTAGTTTTATTTTTCAAAAAATCGTATACAAATCAATGATTTTGGCAGTTTGCCTCAAACAGTAATATTGTTTTATGTTTTAGACTTGAAAGCATATGTTTTGTATGCCTTGAGGCCATAGCACAGATGCATGTGTGTTTACATGAGTATGAGAGGAACGTTGGGTTTGTTGTTGTAGTTTCATGGTAGAATGAAATGATTTTCGGTTGGTTGTCTTTATTGTTGTAACAAATCATTTTTAATTGTTTTTATGTTTAATATCAACTCTTGTGCGTCAAGGCGGGTTTGAGTCATGTTTTCACATGCTTTAGATTGCTTGGTGATGCCTTTGAGGTTTTCAAAATGGTTAGAAAATGTGAAGTGTTGAGTTTCAAAAGTTGGATTTTGAAAAGTGGTCTAGACCCAAACCGCTCAATGGACCGCTCAAGTGATCTATCGAGCGGTCAAAATGAACTCTCGGTTCTTTTACAGAGTGAGGAAAAAATAGTGTACAGGCAAAGACCGCTCGAGCGATCTTTTGACCGATCTAACGGTCTGGGGAGGATTTGAAAATTATATTGTTTTGTTTTAAATCTTAGCTCTTGGGGACCTTGACCACATTATTTTTGGTTCTTTTTTCAAAATTAAACCCTCAAAAGTGCATTTTTGAAAGGTTTTAAATTCGTTTTTGACTTACGTTCTTTGTAACGAACCTGCTTGGACCCTAGTATTAGTGAAAGATAGTTCACGAGGCCATAGAGTACGAAAGAGGTTCAAAACCCTAACTCGAATCAAAAACCCTAAGTTTGGCCCAAAAATCTTAAAAAGGTCCAAAAATTAGGTAATAAAACCTTAACACCCGGAGAGTCTCCCAACATTCTAAATGAAGTAAATATCATGAAATAATGAATTAAAAATAAAAAAACCCTCATAAATAGGGTAAAATGATCATTTTGCCCCTACTATAGCAAAAAATTTTAAAAATCTAAATTTTAACACATAGATACCCTAATTAAGGATTTAAGTACAAATTAGTAGCAAATGACAAAATAACATAAAAAATAACAAAAACACCACTTAGTGGCCAACCACATTGGGAAGAGTGCCAAAAAGTAGCTTTTTTACTTTCTTTTTAACTTAAAATGATGAGAAATGTATTAAATTAAGTATTATGATGATCCAATACTTGTTGAATAAGGAATATACATAATAATATAGTGTTATAGGTTAAAAAAAGTAAACAAATTATTATTGAAATCCATACACAATAAAATAAGTCAAATAGTTAAATATTGTCAAAATATCTTAATTTGACTTAAAAGACTACATTTATTTAATCAATTGCTATAAAAATTATGATAATACATGAAAATACTATATTTATCATAAACATACTAAAATAATAGGTCTTAGTAGAAAAAGACACCAAAAAGATACATCAAATTTATTTTTAAAACATTTTCTAGCACAAAAAGGCATGAAAACTAATGCAAAATCCCTTAATTGATGTAGGGTCATATTTTTGTCCCCCAAACAGCCCCTAGCCGAAATCCCTCAACCCAAGTCTGATTTATTCCATCAAAACTTGAACCAAATTAAATGAACCCATGTGATATGCAAAGAAAAATGACTTAAAATTTAATTTTTGTGTTCCCTTGCCTTCCTATATAAACTAAGCTCAAACACCTTCTTCTTGTGGTGCCAGGATTTTGGAATTTTTGAAAATGATCAAAAATATGAAAATTCAAAGGATAATTTAAAAAATATTTTAACACTTTAAAAGCAAAATTTTGAAAATCTCTTTTTGTTGAAAATAGAGTCGTCCCTTGGCTTTTGAGAAAAAGCAAGAAAAACGAAAATGTCAACTAATCTTCTAAACGTTAACCAGAGAAAGAGGGTTCGGGGGTTAAGGTACGAATCGGGAAAGGTGTTAGGTACCCTGTTCGCCCAACCATATGGTTGGCCTCTACTAATCATCATTGATTCTTTATAAGATTTCTCAAATACATGCAAATAAATAAAATAGAGGTAAAGAGAGAACATCCAAAATTAAATATGAAAAATGCATAATATATGCATATAGAACGCCAAAACAAAACAAATAAGAAAAAAAAATCCTAAGTTCTACGGTATGCAATTTCTATCTAAAGGAAACATAGAGCACGCTCGCATGTAATTTTACAAAAAATAACCTAAGTTATAATGATTAAAAATAAAAATATACTAAAATCAAATTATACTAAAAATAGACATAAAAATTGCTAATATTATCAAAATCTTAAACTAATTTAAACATGCTTTCAAATGAACAAAACATTTTCTAATTTTAGTAGAAAACAATGAAACTTGATAACAAGCATTTTTTTTTGTATATATAACAAGAGAACACCTAAGGATAAAAAGAAAAAGAAAATAAAGAAAAAGTTTATGAAAGAAAATTAAGCTAAAATAAAAAAAAGTTAGAAAATGCTATGAAACTAATAAAAGAAAATCTAACTATTCACATTTTTTATTTTAAATGAAACAAAAAGAAATGAAAGAAAAAGAAAACAAATGAGAATTAAAGTATTATAAGAAGAGAAAATTTACATTAACATTTAAAGACGAAAATTAGCTTAAAAAACTTTTTCTGAATTTTGGATTTAATAAAATAAAATAAGTACTATGGAAAGAAAAATAATGCTAACATTAGAAGAAAATGAAAATGACAAAAAAAAGGAAAATAAAGCTAGTAATAAGAAAAAAAAAAAAAAGAAAAAACAATGCTTGAAAAGAAAATTACACTAATATTAAAAGAAAAGAAAAAGAAAAAAAAATAAATGCGGATAAAATAATATTAAATTAATGCTAAAAAAAGGAATATTAAATCGATATTACAAGAAAATAAAATAAAATAAAATAAAATGCTAGTAAAAGAAAATTAGACTAACATTAGAAGAAAAGAAAAGGAAAAGAAAACAAAGAAAATAAAAAATAAATAATTAGACAATTATTAGAAAATGTGAATGTAGTATTGACAACTGCATTCCCATGAATGTAAGTGCATAGATTATAACAATTAACAGCCTTACAAGTTATAATTGTCAAAGATGTTAGTACTAATTGATGAGGTAATGAAGAGAAGTAATGTGCCGAGTGTGAATGTGCAACAAAAGATAAACAAACTAAATAAACAAAATATAATTGAAATTATATTATGACTTTAACTAATTTACTCAAAATAAGCACATTATTTATAAGCTAAATAAGACCTAATGAATAAAACAATTACATTAGCAATATATGTAAAATTAAACAATGAAATTAATCCAGTCACTCCAAAGAGGTAGGAACTGGAGCTAGAAAGACCGGGAATCCAAACTGAATACATGGATCGCTAGTGAATCCTCGAGTCGGGGAATGTGCTTCAATGGTCCAATTCTTGGGTGATGATCCAAGCAAAGATTCCAGTATCGGTCAGAGGTTCGGCTCTCGGTATGTCGGCAGGATTTCAGCGTCGGGACTCGGGATGGCTCGGCAATTGGGCAGAACTTCTCTCTCTAAAATTCTCCTTTTCTCCTCTGAAAATGTACTAGGGGGTACGGTATTTATAGAATTCTTCAACCAATGAAATGCTAGCAAGTTTTGGGACACGTCAGGATTTTTCAAGGTGGTGGTCGCCAGGTTGGAGGTGGCGGTCGATACTTTAGGAGAGTTTCCACAAGCTTCTTATGGCGGCCATCACTATGCAAGTTGGTGGTCACTAGGTTGGAGTTGGCAGTCGCCACAAAAAGTAGAAACTTCCAAGAGGTTCAATTGGTGGTCGCCACAATAAACATGGCGACCCCAAGGTTCCAACATGGCATGATGTCACTCGTTTAAAGGTTTTGTTCATTAGGTTCAAATACCGAGCTTGGATCATTTACCGAGGATCGTACTGCAGCACCATTTCAATTACTTTCATCATCGGATTCACCTAAGATTAGGCAGGGTCAAATTGGGGTGTCTACAGTTGTCTCTCTTTGATATAAGTTGCATAGCAACATGTGATACAAGTTATATCAAAGATCTAGAGACAACATCCATTTGACCAAGCCGTCAATCTTAGGCCACAAACATACAAGCATGCATATGATGTTGGTCGTACTCGAATTTCTATCGAGCTGCCTACGTACCCTTTTGCCACGGATCAGACCAAAACATAACTCCCGAGGCAAAGGCACAGATACAAGATACGAAACATGATGCAAATGCTAATATGATGTAGATATTATGCGAACATTGATATGATCAAATAACTCCTGCAGATCGAGTAACTACAACAAAAAACAGTTTTGGCAACGCAACAAAAATCAACGGTAAAAGTTAATTTGCGTAGGTAAAAGTGTTTGCCGACACAAATCAATGAGTCGCCACGTCATTAGTAAGAAGGCGCCACTAAAAGATTTCACCAACGTATAGTCTACACGTTGGCAAAAAGATGGATTTGCCAACGTAATTTTCCATCGCCAATAAGCTAAATTTTATGTCGGTAAATATATGATTCGTTGGCACGAATCATTCATATTTAGGCTGCTTTGACACTTTTGCCAATGATAATAGTTGTCGTTAAAAGTAATTATGATATTTTAAATTTTATTACTTTTTCGACACATTAAAATGTGTCGCTAATAACAAATCTTTGTCCACAAGTGAGTTCATCGCCAAAAGTATTATATTATAGTTTTCAATCCCGGTTTCTTTTGTCATTTTTTGGATTGTTATTTTTTGTCAAATTATAATTCTTTCAAATTTGCACAATATAAAAACTCATCTCACATACATTCAATCCAAATCAAACCCAACTAATATATCCAAAATTGAAGAGTAATTATCAACACCAAATATCTCAAATTATAATCATTAATTCCAAAATGTAAGTATCAATCAAAAAGTAATCTCAAATTAAAGTGCATTCAAAAGGTAAAAACCAAATTTTAGTGTACTAAAATCCATAAGCTAGTTAGCTAAATATCCAAAAATTAATGCAATTATAAAGTTGCTCGAATTCTACTTAAATAGAAGAAACAACATCATGTCCTTCACTGAATGTGTCATCGTCGCTTTCGTTATCCGGAACTAAGTCTGGAATGCTAGTTGGATCAACCCCTGCTTTTACCGCTAATACTTGCAAAATATTTTGAAATGTTGTCATAGTCTTTTCATAATTGTCCACTTTTTTTCGCAAAGCAACTACCTCATAATCAGGCTCTTTAGGCTGTGTGTCAGATGAACTGGTATTCTTGCGAGTCTCATAGCCCTTGAAGAAGGTCGACCTCTTTCCAAGAAATTGTATAGAGATTTGTTCTTCGAATAACGGATTGGTGACATCAGGCTGCGATTGCTCATCAATCTTTGAAAACATTTCATCTTGTAATATTTAAAATTCATAAATCTTATATATAACAGTTATGTACTAGAAATAATTTATAATCCATTCTATAAGCCCGAGAATTCAAGTTTTATGAAAAACATTACAATAGAACTAACTCATATATACATGATGTTCTCGAGCCTTGTCATTTATCCACACATCTTCTCCATGTTGATGTCGTATGCGAGTTTCTTTAAACTTTTCCACAATAGACAATTGTTTACCACTGTTCTATTTAACCTATAATTCCATAGAGTTATTTTATAAGACTACAACAAAGTAGTAAAAATATATAATGAAACATATATTATTTCAACCGGCACTTACCACCATAAATGCTCGCGATAAAAATGACATGGACCCGCTTGTATGATTATATTTCACACAAGATCATGCAACTTTCGCTTTGTTAGATTTGTCCTGTAATAAAACAAAAGGCAACCAAACAACAAAACCAATGATATATAACTCTTGCAAAGTGTTAGTACTAATTTAACAAAATCAATAAAGGGTACCTTCCATTTCTCGGTCTCCCACAGATTGTCAATCATGTTTATCCAATCTTCTAGCTTACAAGGACGTAATGGATGACTCTTGGGGTCAGGAACTTTCTCCTCCTTGAGGGCAATGTAGTGCTTATGTAACTTGCATTTCCATTCTGAATATAATTGCTTGCACTTTTGATCAATAATGTGCTGAAGAACTATATCATTTTTGTAGTCCCCAAGCTCAAAAATTTGCAGCAATTGGAATAAATAATTAGAATAAATAATTAGAATATTTGTTCTATCATGCAAGAAGTACGTTAGTAGATGATTAGGGTATGAGACAAGTATTATTTAGCCTGTGTTTGGCCTGGCTTTTAAGCTAGGCTTTTTGGCTTTTTCCACTAAAAAAAGCCACTACGTTTGGGTTCTCACAAAAAAGTCAAGCTTTTTTCACTTTTTCTCTCACAAAAAAAGCTATGATTTGAGACAAAAAAGCCATAATTTGACACCAAAAAGTCAAAAAGCCTAAAAGCTACTAAAAAAAGTTAGTCCAAACACAGGCTTATTTTGTACTACCCCAACTCTCATCACGATAGACTCCTTGATTCCAAAATCAATCTCTTTCCAACCAGTTGGTCGGACTGGTGCATGATCCTAAATGTTTTCGCCAAGTGCATTTGAAACACGAGTTGCATTCTCCCCCTCTATTGCCATCATTGTACGATTAATAACAACATGAAGGGGATGGCCAATTTATTTTCTTATCTTATCCACTTGCTTTCCCTTTGTAGGGCCCCGTACACGCTTCTTGCCTGAAATTGATATGAAACTATCATAATGAACTAATAGAACTAATAGAAACTAAGAAATAATATGCAATATGTAGAACTTAGGAAAATGCATTATGTAGAAAAAACACTATAAAAAGAAAATATGCTCTATAATGTGTTTTCATAAAAGCAATTTTATAAAACATTTTTTTTATAAAATATTTTTTAAAAAATTCGACAGAGTTTTCCCTATTTTTCGGATATCCTGACAATACAAATGTCTCTAATGTAACCTGTAAACAACAAATTCATAAAATATTATACACAGGCTCAGCTTGAATCTCAACAACCACACAACAACACAATTAATAGGCCTTAGGCCATCCATCCCAACTTCACATACATGCAATCAACCTCCAATTCACAAAACATATTTGATACAATTTAAGAATAAATTAATCAAAAGTTACTCATATAAGTCTCACCAACGCTGCTAGTGATAGGATATGGGTTAGGCTCTCCATTTGGCTGCATAGATAATGTGGGTGGCTGAGTAGGTAATGTGGGTGGGTCGGTAGGTAATGGAGGTGCCTGAATCATCTTGGCGACCATGTCAGGCATGCTTCTTGCACAAATAGCTTGTGTTTTGGGAGGATGGGTCAGAACACAATGTGTTGGTAGAGCTTGGGTCACTCCGTCAGGGGTGTTGCTCTCTCCTCGAGCTATCTGTGATGAACCTAAAAGGGGAGTTGTATAACTAACTTTCTTTTTTCCTAAAGCCTTTTCCAATATCTGATAACATTTCAATGTGAAGGGAAAAAAGATTAAATCATAGGAAATAATAAACATAAAAATCATTACAACACTTTAACAATATTAAAACTAAATGTAAAATGTGCATGGACAGTTAATACTAGCTAATAGAAATGGGCAATTCACTATAGAATTCAATTTCTGTACAATGCACTTTCAATTTAATAAGAGGAATGTATATATACTACCTTATTAGCGTTAGACCTAGAAAACTCGTCATCTCCGCTGGAAGAGCTCTCTCCTTCTAAATCGTCTGGCAGTTGATACTCTTCTTCATCATCATCATTGAAATACATCTTCATATTTTTATCCATACTACTTTTATTCTTAGTCCTCTGAATTGGGGCAAACAATGACTTTGCCATGCCTTTCAGTCCCAAGTCACCTAATTTTCTTGAATTTCTTTCAATTGTTTGTTGGCGTTGCTTCTCATATTCTGTCATTTTTTGGGATAAGCATCCAGGCTTCACAAATAATTTACCATTCTTGGACATGTTTCACACCTATATACACATATTAATATAATCACAAGAGGAGCATAAATAAAATATTCATTCAACATCATGAAATAAAATAAAGTGTGAAACATTGTCATAAAAAGTATTTATAATCCCATGAACTATGAACTCTATCATTTAACATCATGAAATAAAATAAATTGTGAAATAATGTCATAAAACAAACACTACATCTTTCTAATCCAGATTAAGATCAAGGTCAAGATCTACATCAGTATTGGGTTATCTATGTATCTCGTCTTCTTCGTCATCCATATACTCTGTCATAGTCTCATCATTGTCTTCCTTGTCGTCTATATGCTCCGGTAATAGTTCATCACCAGGAATGATCTCGGGATCCATACCCTCCTTGTTATATTGAATATCAACATCTTCAATGAGAATTGGGACACCACCGGTGGTATCATCTTGTTTAAATGCATCATTACATTTTTCATCATGTTCTGGTACATCCCATACTCCTCGATGCCTGACGCATTCTATCACTCTCCAATTTTTGCCTTTACTAGTATCTTTTACGTAGAAAACTTGTCTTACTTGACTTGGTTTGACAAATGGATCTTGTTTATACCAACGCCTCGTAATATCAATTCTTGTGACATACTCATCGACATGTATTCTACTTTTGTGACAAGTATTGTGAGGACCTGGTATCTATTTATTTTTTTTCTTTATATTTTGGTAAGAGAAGAGATCAGAATAAATTTCGGCATGGGTGTTATAAGATGTCGTTCGTTAATGACCGAGTTAGTGATATATGAAAGTGAAGTGGAGATATACGGTGATGAATAGTTTTAATATGGCTATACTAATGAATAATTCGAAATATTAAAA
>JAUMHN010414231.1:0-14020 GCA_032360265.1 Heliamphora ciliata
CAAATATAAATATGAAACCACGAATGAAAAAATATCTCAAATGTTTCTCATTAATATGCCAGGGATCAAGAATAAAAAATCTAAAAAGCATGACTTTTTAGTATGCATTCCTAACAATGGCACACTTTAAGTACTTGATTATAGTATTGTTATTCGTATGAATGGATTAGTATTGATGTTTACACAGTTCTATGGAAATTGGTTGAAATGATGGATGCATTTGTATTATTATGAGAAATGTTATAATTAGATTATTTTGAGCTGTAATTGGGAGTTGAAATCCAGGCTATGCACGTGTATAAATTGTTATTTGAGTTCAACAGGTTTACAGGAAATTTGGATAGTCTAAAAAATAGAGGAGACTCTGTCGAAATTTTTAAGAATTATACTTGGATTAATTTTTGAAGTTTTGCACATAAACTTCTTTTAAAACGAATTACATTCAAGTGTTTTTCTTTAAAGAAGATTTTATCCACGTATAGAGTTTATAAAAAGGAGTCTCCTCGGTTATTCTGTAAAGCTGAGTTATCGAGTGCGGTTCAAGTGACCCGGGGGTCGGGGCGTGACAGTTGTAGCGAATGGGTCTCGACAACTTAAGCCGCATGAGCAAAATTATCTGACTCACTATATGGAGTTGGCAGCAATAGTTTTTGCTTTGAAGATGTGAAGGCACTATCTATACAGAGAAAAGTTTGAACTCTACACTAATCATAAGCATCTCAAATATCTGTATATACAAAAGGAGCTCAACATGAGACAACGATGTTGGATGGAGTATCAGGGATATTATAATTTCTGTATCGCATATCATCCTGGTAAGGCGAATGTGGTGGCTGATGCCTTAAGTAGGAAAACAAGAGTGGAATTGGCTTGTCTGTGGAATTCGTTACAGACCCTCAGTGAGTATCATTTGCAACCGTCAGAAGGAAGTGAAGGTATCTATTTTAGTGTGACAGTGGCAACACCAAGTCTTGTCCAGCAAATTTTAGAAGCGCATAGATTTGATCAGGAGGTAGCTTTCATCAAACATCAGCTGTCTTATCAGGAGTCAATTCAGGGATGGAAGCTTCGTGTCGATAGAGGCTTAACATATCAAGGAAATATCTTTGTACCTAACACCGACAGTCTTCGAGATCAAGTATTAAAGGAATTTAACAAGTCAATGTTCGCAGTACACCCAGGTGTGACCAAGATGTTCCAAGATTTGAAATGACAATTTTGGTGGAGTGGTATGAAGAAGGATGTAGCATTTTTCGTGACCCGTTGTTTGACATGTCAGCAAGTTAAGGCAGAGCATCAAAAATCAAAAGGGTCTCTACAACCCTTAGAGATACCTCAATGGAAATGGGAGCATGTAACAATGGATTTCGTATCAGGACTACCTAGATCTCCGCAGGGGCATATAGGAATTTGGGTGATTATCGATCGCTTCACAAAGTCAGTGCATTTCCTACCGATCAGGATGACAGATACACTTTAGGCATTGAGTCAAAAGTATATCCGTGAGATAGTAAGGCAACACGATATACCTGTTTCCATAGCATCTAACCGTGATCCGCACTTTACATCTAAGTTTTGGCAGGGTTTGCAAATAGCCTTAAGAATAGAACTCTGTTTTAGAACAGCTTTTCACCCACAGTTAGACGGGCAGTTAGTGAGAACTATTCAGACACTAGAAGATATGCTTAGAGCCTGTGTTATGGACTTTCACAAAAGTCGGGAGAGGCGCTTACCACTGGTGGAGTTTGTGTACAACAACAGTTATCAGGCTAATATTGGTATGGCACCGTACGAGACCCTATATGGGCGACCTTGTCGGTCACCTATCTGTTGGACCGAGGCAGGAGAGACAAGTTTGCTAGGACCCGATCTTTTGATGGAAACGATAGAGAAGGTTAAGCTGATTCGACGACGCCTTCTCACAGCATAAAACCGATAAGAGAGTTATGCTGATCAGAGGCACCGATCATTAGAGTTTGAAGTTGGAGATCATGTTTTTCTAAAGATTCAACCGCGCCGTGGTATTATTCGGTATGGGAAGAAAGGGAAGTTGTCTCGTCGTTTCATTGGACCGTTCGAGATTCTATAGAAAGTTGGAGCCATAGCTTATTGTTTAGCCCTACCCCTGCAATTCGCAAGTGTTCACAATGTCTTTCATGTATCAATCTACGAAAGTACGAGCCCGACCCTAAACACGTTTTGAGCTGGGAGGAGATTAAGTTGGATTAGGATGTGACATTCGAGGAGAGGGCAGTGAGAGTCCTTGACCGTCAAGAAAAATTTTTGCGAGGCAAGACGATTCCGTTAGTACGCGTTCTATGGAAATATCGAGAAGTTGAAGAATCAACATGGGAACATGAGGATACCATGCGAGTGACCTACCCGCACCTTTTTGTCGTGTGAATTTTGTGAACGAAATTCTTTTGAAGGGGGTAGATTGTAACGGCCCAAGCTTTCGAGATTTTTTTTTTCAATAATGTTTAGCAAATAATAATAAATAAAAATTAATCATTTTGTTGTGGAGTATATAATTCATGGAATTTATTATAATAATAAACCTAAGTAAGTTTTGTTTTTAACTTAAGCTAAAAATTTAAGTTTAAATAATAAGATTATAATAAGTTTTATACTAAAGTTAAGTTTAAGTTTAATAATAATAATAAATAATTTAATAATATAATAATTTTTTTAGAAGGTAATATTCTCGTTAGGAAGAAAATATCTTTTAAAAGATAATAATTTTGTTTTTGGAAGGCAAACGAATTAAGAAATAAATAAAAATAATAATTATATTTTAGAACATATAAGATCTTTATTTCTATATATCTTTAGCTCTCTATATATACACATTACCATTAGGGATGGGGGTACCTAATGGTCTGCTACTGGGAAGCTTTGGAAAAAAAAATATCATCATATAGTGCGCCGTTGGGAGAAAATCGGGAGAGAAATTCAGCCTGCGTTTTTGAACGACTCATTACCAAACGAAGTTGCATCGTAGTGATTTTTTAGGGGCAAACTTCTAGCTTCGTGTTCTCGATAATCAATGGTTTCGTTCTTCAACCGGTAAGATCTAAACCTACGTTTATTTTTGTTGATCGTTACGAATAATATTCTTCGATTATTCCAGCGTTTAGTTTTCTTCTCGTTCTCCAACCGTTCTTCGTTTTTTTTTTAGAAAAAGAGAGGAGTATAAGCCTCTTGACTTGTAAGATTAAGAAAGAGTCTAATTTTTTCGTCTCAAACCGAAGCCGTTATCGTCTTGCCGTCGTAGAAAAGCGAAAAAGATAACCGAAATCATTAGTTTCGCAACGCATCAGTATTTATTCTTTTCTTTTGATCTTAGTTCTAATTATTTTCTGTATTTGAATATGTATGATGAATATCTTGATATTAAGGGTTTGATTTTAATATAAATAATTAATCAAAAACTGAAAAAAAAAATAACTGAATAACTAGTTTTGGACCGTTTCAATAGTTAATTATTTCGATGAATCCTATGATCTTATAGTTGCTCGATTTTTGAATATTTATGATAAATATTATGAATTTAAGATGGTTCATTTTATTAAAAATAATTAATCAATTAGTCAAACTTTAATCGGGTTGTTCATATTAAAAAAAACGACATAAATGCGTATTTTAAAGATGAACCTTATTATTAATAAAAAGTTTATTTTTACAAGATGGTTTTAATGGATGTTAGTATGTATTCCTAATATCGAATGAAATAAGTTAAAACTAAGAGAAATGGACAACAACTGAGATATGTACAAGTTGTCAAAGATGGACCGCGCGAACAAGTTTCTGGTTTTTAGTTTGCGTGTTGTGTTCGTTGAGCTTTATATGGTTTAATTGAAAAATGCTTAAATCATCACCTTAAGATTATTTTAAGTAACAAAAAGTTGATTGAGTTGCTAAGATAAAATAAAAATTTTAATAAGTTAAAAAAAGTTATGTAAATGCAAAACTCGGATTCAAACTGATATTTGACAAATTTTGTTTGATTATAAGATTATTTGTTTATCGAATTATGCATGTTTAAATATCTCATGTTGTTGTTGATGATCGTAGGTTAAGTTTTTTTTTTTTTTTTTTAATTTTGCATTATTTTAACTATTGGAAATGTGTTCATCGGGAAGGTTGCATAAATAAACTTTGCATGCTCAAAATCATAACAGCGTTTATTACGACGGGTCAATTGTATGTCATGGTTTGTGGTGGTGATTGATATTATCAAGGTGCACCCGCCGTAGGCTGGGCCGGTGTTCAAACATTGATAATATCTAGCGGAGTTTAGGTTTTTGATAAGTTACCTAGCAGCTGGGCCGGTGTATATTTTAGGGTAACTTATCAGGCAGACACAAATGCGTTCACGGTTGTAATACTCGGATGATTATCTGGCAGAAACAGACCGTAGACTGGGTCTTATTATTTTTCTAGGATATCATCTAGCTGGAACAATAGAAACTTCTCGTGTATTAGATTTGATGATGATGATGTTGATGATGTTGATGATGATGAGGAGGATGTGTTTGGGTAGTGTTTCAGGATAATCCTAATTTATTAGTAATTTATTAAATCACGATGCATTTTGATATATCTATTGTTCATTTATTGCTACCTGTTGATGTGATTATCTATCGATGCATGCTTTATTTGTTATGAGTTTACTGGGTTCTTCGAATTCATGGCTTCATTTTATGTTGCCCTGGTGATTCAAACACCAGGTTATGAAGTGCAGGATGATGTCGTAGAGGAGAACATAGAAAAACAGATAGAGCCCTGGTTCATGTGAACCTAACTACCTGAGTCTTTACTATCAGCATTTTTCTTATTTTTAGGTATTTTTTTATTATTTTTCGCTGCAAGAACAATGATGTAATAAAATTTTTGGTTTAATTTTTTTTTTGAGAAATATTTGAATTAGATTTTGTCTTTTGTTGCCTAGTATTTTATTTGTCACTCTAGATGAGTACAATAATTTTAGGTCGTCACAGTTGGTATCAGAGCACTAGGTTCAACCCTTACCCATGCAATCGTAGATTCAACTTAAATAAGGTTAAAACGTAAAAAAAAATTAATAATAATTTTTTAAAAGCGTTGGTTTATTTGCATATATAGTTGAATCGAGGGAGAGGCAAACCCCGCCGATACTTGGAACCACGAGAAGATGTGGAACCCTTTGTAAGATTCAGAGCGATAGAAAGGAATCTCTCGTTACACAGGAAAACAAAATCGACAGATTCGCTAGTTATATTGCCAGCCTGACAATTAGTGATGTCTCACCAAAGAAGGACCTTTCACAGATTGTTAAGGAGTTTGCCGACGTTTTTCCAGATGAATTGCCAGGGTTACCCCCTAAGAGAGATGTGGAGTTCTCGATTGAGCTGTAACCCGGCGCTGCACCAATCTCAATCCCTCCGCATAGAATGGCACCAGCAGAGTTATGAGAATTGAAGGATCAGTTGTCAGAGTTAGAAGGGAAGGGGTTTATTCGCCCGAGTACCTCCCCTTGGGGTGCGCCTGTGCTCTTTGTAAAGAAGAAGAATGGATCTTTGCAGTTGTGCATAGATTATCGATAATTGAATCGAGTGACGATCAAGAATAGATATTCGTTACCAAGAATTGACGACCTTTTTGATCAGCTTCGAGGAGCGTGTACTTTCCGAAAAATGACCTTCGATCTGGGTTTCACCAGCTAAGAGTTAAGGAAGAAGATATTTCAAAGACAGCTTTTCGTACTAGATATGGCCATTACGAGTTTGTAGTGATGCCATTCGGATTGACCAACGCACCCGCAATATTCATGGGCTTGATGAAGAAGTTGTTCCACCCATTTTTGGATCAGTTCGTGATAGTAATCATCGATGACATTTTAGTATACTCGCGCACTGAAGAAAATCATAAGCAACACCTGAGAACTACCCTCCAAGTTTTACAAGATACACAGTTGTACGGCAAAGCTAGCAAATGTGAGTTTTGGAAACGAGAAGTAAAATCCTTGGGTCATGTTATATCCGAAAAAGGAGTATCAGTGGACCCAGCAAAGGTAGGAGCCGTGATGGACTGGAAGAAATCAAAGTCAGTTTTTGAAGTTCGCTGTTTTCTGGGCCTGGAAGGCTATTATCGAAGATTTATTCAGGATTTCTCTAAATTGGCCCGACCGATGACGAGGTTGACGCAGAAAGGGATTAAGTTTGAATGGAGCGATGTTTGCGAAAATGCTTTTCAAGAGTTGAAGATGAGATTAACCAGTGCACCCATTCTGATTGTACCCGCCAGAAACGTGGGTTATACAGCGTTTTGCGACGCATCTAAGGAAGGTCTTGGCTGTGTTTTGATGCAAACTGGTAATGTTGTTGTGGAAACCCGGCACGTTATAATTTAACTATCTATTAATTTTAACGCAATCAAACTTTTGGAATGATTTCTAATGATAAATAAGTCAAATAATTGACGATTGGTGCATGGCGTGACACCGGATAATAAAGTGTGGCTAGTTCTTGGATGTTTGAAAATTTGACAATATCATTTGAAAATTTAAAATTTGATTGGGGAAAAGATGAAATAAATTATTTAGTTTAAACAAATTAATAATAATAATTGATCTTAAGTGAAAAAAGGGGGAATTTCTAGGTTATTCTAGAAAAAGAAAAAATATATTTATAATAACAAAATAAAATGAGAGACCCGAAGGTCCCTCCCAAAAACCCGCACACGCCTAGCTCTTCTTCATTCTCGATTTCTTCTTCCTTCGTTCTCGATTTCTGCTCTTTCTTGACTTTCCCATGAAAACTTCAAGATCTTCTTTAATCTCCTTCATGAATCGGTGGGTTTGCATGAGAGATTAAGACCAAACATACCCCTAACTCATCCCAAAATCGCGTGTCGCCCTCATCTTCTTCTTCCCTATTTTTTTCGGCCATTGTTGGCGAACTCTAGAGATTGGAAGCAATCTTATTCTCAAAAATTGGTGGACTAAGACGCCAAATTGGAAACCTCCGTACGAGATTTAAACTACCCCAAACGAAATTTCTGCATCGAGTTATCTGAGAGTGGAATTCCTAGTTGGCCAAAAAACTAGGGCTTTGAAATTCGTGGTGAAATTCAACTCTTCGGAGCTACTTAAGGTAGAATCTAGACTAATGTGGATGTTTTACATCGATTTGTGTTGATTTTGCTTAAACTCCCAAAAAAAAATAGAGCTTGTTCTTGAACCTTGAATGTTTTGATTAATTTCGTGGAAATTGGAATTCTCTAATGAAACGTGGGTGTTACATACATGATTAGAGCCTTAAAACTTATTATTGTATTATGTTGGTGTGTTAATCATTTAAGCCATTGAAACTTGGAATCATGGAAAATGGTTGTAATACATGAAAAGAGTAAGTGAGTATAAATACATGGAGGATGTAACTTAATTGTATCTTAAAGTGGTGGGGTTAATGCTATGTTATAGGTTGGTTTGAAATTGATAGATGTAATTGATGATGAGATATAAAAAGCTTGGAATGATCTAAAGTGTTGGAAAGTATGAAATGAGTTAAAATCTTTGCTAAATTGGAAACTTTGAAAACCCTAAAGTTTTTATTTATTTATTTACTCATGGTTCGTATCTCAAAATTGTGATGTAAATTGTTTAGTGTTCAAGAGAATTGTGTAAATTGTTTAGTGTTCATGATATAAAATTTAATTTGAGTTCTACGATACGAAAATGAAAAAGGAGATATATAACTTTTAAAGATATGATTGGAAGTAGGAAAATCTATGTTTGCAAAAAGTGGGTTGGGAGAGGGACCTGTCATTGGTTGGACTCCCTATTGTTAACGCAAATAAATGAATGATTGAATATTGAGCTGATGGTGGATAAAAATTAGTTGGGTTTGCACAGCTCCGCGGTGAAAGATCGGAAACTTGCGCAAGATGAGTGCCGTGTTCCCTCGGGTTTGCCCCCGTAAAACGGACGCGACTAAGATTGTCGCTGTTGACTACACGACAGAGATTGTCATGGTAGTGATTTGGATTCACGGCTGAGATTGTCGTGGTTTCAGTTCAATATTGAATCCCTGGTATGGTTAGAAAATGGATAGTTAAATTAATAATGAACCGATGGTTGACTACATGGCTTAGATTGTCGTGGTAGTGATTTAGATTCGCGGCTGAGATTGTCGCAGTTGACTACACGGCTGAGATTGTCATGGTAGTGGTTTGGATTCACGACTGAGATTGTCGTGGCTTCAGTTCAATATTAAACTAACGAGTAAAATGGGAAATGAACAAATGTAAATAATTGATATTGAGTTAAATGAATTAGATGATAGAATAGATATATATTTATTTATATATATATACATATATCATGCAATAAGAAATGACAAAAGTTTTACGACTGTGATTGTCGTAGCGGCCGTTTGGTATGGGGTTAAAGAATAAAGGGGAAACTGAAATTGAGGATGAAAGGAAAGTCATATGATTCGAGATAAAGAAAACAAGGTGATTGATTACATCTTCTAAACTTTAAAAATGAGTGAGCGCGGAAGTTCTAACTGGTTATCAATGAATTGAAAGAACATACAATGACCATAAATGAGGATGAACTTTGAATGGAAGTGAATAAATGTGTAGTTAAATGAATGTAAGTAATGAGTTAAACGAATTTGAGTACTTAAGTAAATGATATCTGATGCTGAAGAATTAATGAGTTTAAGGTAAAAGAACAAGGATGAACAAATGGCTCTTCTGAACTTAAGGTATGTGTGAGTTATGACTCGATTATGATTTTTTAAAGTTGTTGCATAAAAGCATGCTCATCCACATCTCACATATCATGCATTATATCTTTATTGGTTTTTATCCTACGAGCTTCGGCTCACGTTGGTTGCATCAAACATTTTACAGGTCCTGACAAGTAAGAGAAGATGTAGGAACGTCTTGACTCTCATATGAGACTCAAAGAAGAAAAGGAGAAAGTGTGTGTGTAGTTTAGAATCAATACGTGCATTTTATAAGTTTGTAAAATATAATGAAGTTTATATTTGTAAATGAAACTATAAACTTTTATGAACAGATGGCACACTCTAAGTACTTGATTATAGTAATGTTATTCGTTTGAATGGATTAGTATTAATGTTTACATAGTTCTATGGAAATTGGTTGAAATGATGGATGCATTTGTATTATTATGAGAAATATTATAATTAGATTATTTTGAACTATAATTGGGAGTTGAAATCCAGACTGTGCCTGTGTATAAATTGTTATTTGAGTTCAACAGGTTTACAGAAAATTTGGAAAGTCCGAAAAACAAAAGAGACTTTGCCGAAATTTTTAAGAATTATACTTAGATTAATTTTTGAAGTTTTGCAAATAAACTTCTTTTAAAACGAATTACCTTTAAGTGTTTTTCTTTAAAGAAGATTTTAACCACATATAGGGTTTATAAAAAGGAATCTCCTCGGTTATTCTGTAAAGTTGAGTTATTGAGTGCGGTTCACGTGACTCGGAGGTCGGGACGTGACAGTAGTAGCGTATGGGTCTCCACAGCTTAAGCCGCATGAGCAGAATTATCCGACTCACGATCTGGAGTTGGCAGCAGTAGTTTTTGCATTGAAGATGTGGAGGCACTATCTATATAGAGAAAAGTTTGAGCTCTACACTAATCATAAGCATCTCAAATATCTGTTTATACAAAAGGAGCTCAACATGTGACAACGACGTTGGATGGAGTATCTAGGAGATTATAATTTCTATATCGCATATCATCCTGGTAAGGCGAATGTGGTGGCTAATGCCTTAAGTAGGAAAACAAGAGTAGAATTAGCTTGTCTGTGGAATTCGTTAGAGACCCTCAGTGAGTATCATTTGCAGCCGTCAGAAGGAAGTGAACGTATCTATTTCAGTGTGACAGTGGCAACACCGAGTCTTGTCCAGCAAGTTTTAGAAGCGCAGAGATTTGATCAGGAGGTAACTTTCATCAAACATCAGTTGTCTAATCAAGAGTCAATTCAGGGATGGAAGCTTCATGCCGATGGAGGCTTAACATATCAAGGAAATATCTTTGTACCTAACACCGACAGTCTTTGAGATCAAGTATTAAAGGAATTTAACAAGTCGATGTTCGCAGTACACCCAGGCGTGACCAAGATGTACTAAGATTTGAAATGACAATTTTGGTGGAGTGGTATGAAGAAGGATGTAGCATTTTTCGTGACCCGTTGGTTGACATGTCAGCAAGTCAAGGCAGAGCATCAGAAATCAGGAGGGACTCTACAACCCTTAGAGATACCTCAATAGAAATGGGAGCATGTAACAATGGATTTCGTATCAGAATTACCTAGATCTCCACAGGGGCATACAGGAATTTGGGTGTTTGTCAATCGCTTCACAAAGTTAGTGCATTTCCTACTGATTAGGATGACAGATACACTTGAGGCGTTGAGTCAAAAGTATATCCGTGAGATCGTAAGGCTACACGATATACCTGTTTCCATTGTATCTAACTGCAATCCGCGCTTTACATCCATGTTTTGGCAGGGTTTGCAAACAGCTTTAAGGACAGAACTCTATTTTAGTACAACTTTTCACCCACAGTCTGACAGACAGTCCGAGAGGACCATTCAGACACTAGAAGATATGCTTAGATCCTGTGTTATGGACTTTCACGAATGTTGGGAGAGGCACTTACCACTGGTGGAGTTTGCATACAATAACAGTTATCTGGCTAATATTGGTATGGCACCGTACGTGGCCCTATACGGGCGACCTTATCGGTCACTTATCTGTTGGACCGAGGCAGGAGAGACAAGTTTGCTAGGACCCAATCTTTTGATGGAAACCATAGAGAAGGTTAAGCTGATTCGTCAACGCCTTCTCACTGCACAAAAACGGCAAAAGAGTTATGCTGATCAGCGGCGCTGACCGTTAGAGTTTGAAGTTGGAGATCATGTTTTTCTAAAGATTCAACCGCGCCGTGGTATTATTCGGTTTGGGAAGAAACGAAAGTTGTCTTATCGTTTCATTGGACCGTTCGAGATTCTACAGAAAGTTGGAGTCGTGGCTTATCATTTAGCCCTACCCCTGCAGTTAGCAAGTGTTCGTAATGTCTTTCATGTATCAATGCTACAAAAGTACGAGCCCAACCCTACACACATTTTGAGCTGGGAGGAGATTAGCTTGGATCAAGATGCGACATTCGAGAAGAGGGTAGTGGGAGTCCTTGACCGTCAAGATAAATTTCTGTGAGGCAAGACGATTCTGTTAGTACGCATTCTATGACAACATCGAGGAGTTGAAGAATCAACATGGCAACATGAGGATACCATGCGAATGACCTACCCGCACCTTTTTGCCGTGTGAATTTCGTGGATAAAATTCTTTTGAAGGGGTAGATTGTAACGACCCGAGCTTTCGAGATTTTTTTTTCAATAATGTTTAACAAATAATAATAAATAAAAATTATTCATTTTGTTGTGGAGTATATAATTCATGGAATGTATTATAATAATAAACCTAAGTAAGTTTAGTTTTTAAGTTAAGCTAAAAATTTAAGTTTAAATAATAAGATTATAATAAGTTTTATACTAAAGTTAAGTTTAAGTTTAATAATAATAATAAAAAAAATAATTTTATAATATAATAATTTTTTTTAGAAGATAATAATCTCGTTAGGAAAGAAAATTTATTTTAAAAGATAATAATTTTGTTTTTGGAAGGCAAACGAATTAAGAAATCAATAAAAATAATAATTACATTTTAGAATATATAAAATCTTTATTTCTATATATCTTTAGCTCTCTATATATACACATTGCCATTAGGGTTGGGGGTACCTAATTGTCTGCCGCTGGTAAGCTTAGCAAAAAAAAATATATCATCATACAGTGCGCCGCTGGGAGGAAATCGGGAGAGAAATTCAGCCTGCATTTTCGGACGGATCAAGAGCCAAATGAAGTCGGATGGTCGTGATTTTTTAGACGCATACTTCTGGTATCGTGTTCTTGATAATCAATGGTTTCGTTCTTCAACTGGTAAGATCTAAACCTGCATTTATTTTTTATGATCGTTACGAATAATATTCGATTATTCCGGCGTTTGGTTTTCTTCTCGTTTTCCAACCGTTCTTTGTTTTTTTTTTTAGAAAAAGAGAGGAGTATAAGCCTCTGGATTTGTAGGATTAAGAAAGTGTCTAAACTTTTTGTCTCAAACCGAAGCCATTATCGTCGTGCCATCATAGAAAAGCGAAAAAGGTAACCGAAATCATTTGCTTCGCAACGCATCGGTATTTATTCATTTCTTTTGATTTTACTTCCAATTATTTGCTATATTTTAATATGTATGATGAATATTCTGATATTAAGGGTTTTATTTTAAAATAAATAGTTAGTCAAAAATTGAAAAAAAAATATCCGACTAACTAGTTTTGCGCCGTTTCAATATTTAATTATTTCGATGATTCCTATGATCATATAGTTGCTCAATTTTTGAATATTTATGAAAAATATTATGAATTTAAGATGGTTCATTTTATTAAAAATAATTAATCAATTAGTCAAACTTTAATCGGGTTGTTCATATTAAAAAAAAAAACGAACGACATAAACGCGTGTTTTAAAGATGAACCTTATTATTAATAAAAAAAAAATTTCCAATATGATTTTAATGGATATTAGTATGTATTCCTAATATCGAATGAAATAAGTTAAAACTAAGAGAAATGGACAAAAACTGAGATATGTACAAGTTGTCAAAGATGGACGGCGCAAACAAGTTTCTAATTTTTAGTTTGCGTGTTGTATTCGTTGAGCCTTATATGGTTTAATTAAAAAGGGGTTAAATCATCACCTTAAGATTATTCTAAAGTAATAGAAAGTTGATTGAGTTTCTAAGATAAAAGAAAATTTTTAATAAGTTAAAAAAAAGTTATGTAAATGCGAAACTCGGATTCAAACTGACATTTGACAAATTTTGTTTGATTATATGATTATTTGTTTATCGAATTATGCATGTTTAAATATCTCATGTTGTTGTTGATGATCGCATGTTAAGTTTTTTTTTTTTTTTGAATTTTACTTGATTTTAACTATTGGGAATGTGTTTATCGGGAGGGTTGCATAAATAAATTTTGCATGCTAAAAATCATAACAGCATTAATTACGAGGGGTTAGTTGTGTAGAGACCCAACGTGTTTATTATTATTTATTAATTAATTTTAATAATGCACTTAAGTTCACAGAAATGGAATCTGATGATTAATGGCGTATGTTGTATGTTATTGGCACAAGTGGAGACCCGAGATATTAAATTATTTAATGACGCCCAAAAATTTGGATTAAATGATTTGAATTCAATTTAAATTGAATTAGAGAAATTAAATAAGATGGATTTGTGTAATTAAAAATATATTATGTGTACAAAAAAAAGGGTAATAAAGACCCCCGCTCATCTCAACCGAAGCTGAGAAATAGAGAGAACCGAGAGGGAGAGGCCAGGTGCGCGCGATGCTCGACCTACTGCCACCGTGCCACCATCCCCCACCGCGCCGCCGGCGCCGCCTTTCCCACCCTTCCCCACCGGCGACCACGCTTCGGCCATCCCCAGTCAACGCCGCCGGCGTCTTCATCTTCGAATTCTTCTTTTCTTCCTCTGTTTTTATCCGCCGTATATGGCATATGCGAAAGCATGGATGCAAGCCTCAATTCGAAAATTTTTGGATTCGATCATGAAATTGGAAGCTTTAAAGTGATATTCAAGCTACACACTAGGAGAGCTTTGAATTTGAACCACCTAGGAGTCGGACGTGCGTTGGTCCGAAAAAGCTAGGGTTTCGAAGTTTTGGGGCTTCTGGCGATTCTAGCTTTCATGAGGTAGGATATTGACTATTCTTGATGGATTGCTAATGATACGAGTTGATTTTTATGTTAATACCTTGAAATCATACAATATGAGAGGTTTTACCGAAACCCTAGTTAGATTTATGATGTGTATGATTGAATTCCATAAATTGATTGAATATGGAGAT
>JAUMHN010414248.1:0-14019 GCA_032360265.1 Heliamphora ciliata
TTGATTGGATTATGGGGTCCCGTCAATTGATGTCACAGAGAGTGTGTTGGTCATTTCATGCGGGGTGTTGGTGCACGGTTGTATGCGTGGTGGTTCGTGCCTCGTTGCGTGCGGGGGTTTGATTTTGTTTCTTGGTTTGAGTTTTCTCCCAGCGTTGACCGCTCGAGCGGGGTGGTGCTAGAGTGTCGGGTCGGTGGGTGACCGCTCGAGCGGGGTTGTGTGCTCGAGCGGGGTTGTGGCAGTGTGTTATGTTAGGTGGGGACCGCTCGAGCGGTGGTTGAGCGCTCAAGCGCTTGGCCTGTGTTGGTCTCCGGGTTAGGTTTTGATTTTGGTTTTCTGTACTGTTGGTTGTCCAGTGTGTGGACGTGTCCCGATTTGTGGATGGGTCGTTCGGGTATCGAATGACGGTGTGTGTGGCATGTGACGTCATGTCGGGTCATATGGCAGGTGGCGTCATGATGTGAAGTTATATGTGGCTTTGTGCTTTTATAATTGGCTTGTATATTTATAACTCTGTTTATTATGTACGGAATATGTAACTGGATTACATAAGGTGATATCGTTATGTGTAACGTGATTTATGCTTTAAAATCTAGAGTTTTATATGCATGTGACGTGGTTTGTGGAACGTCGTGTTGATACATGATTATATGCTTTAAATTCTGGTTTAGATTTGCATAGTGTATGAAATGGATTAGATGAATCTGTGATCTAGTAAATATAAATCCTGGTTGATGAAGCACGTGTGCGTGTGTGGGTATATGAGATAGGCTGCAAAAGCTGGTGGATGTGCGATTGGGGGCTGCGGTCCTCGGTGAAAGTTCGAGAAGATGCATTAGTTAGGGCTGTGGTCCTTCGGTGAAAGTCCAAGAAGATTCATAGATTGCATGTATTGTATTTTGGGATGAATAGACCAATTTTCTTAAAAAATGTATTATCGGCCTACGGGAGTCGAAATACTGTATTAACGGCCTGTGGGAGTCGTAATACCTGAATCATTTTCAAGGCTCTGATGAGTCGACAAATGGTTTTTATCCTCGCTTTCCCATCACATGTGAAAACTTGTTTTTATTGGCTCTGGTGAGTCGTGATCTAAAACTGTTTTCAAATTGTTTTTATTGGCTTGAAAGAGAGTCAAAAATTGCACTTCGTTTATCGAGCACGTTTAGCTTATACTGCATGTGTTATTTAGAATCTGCTGAGCTTTAGCTCACGATGTGGGATTTTACTTTTCTTCAGGTACCGGTCACGCAGGTTGATCAGAAGGTGTTGGAGAGGTGGAAGTGCTTTAACCTTCCTTTTTGTTCCTTCTGTTACATGTATATGTTGTAACATGTTTTTCGGTGTTGGAACCGTGTAGTATAATTCTTTCGCATTGGAGCCTTATGTTTTGTAAGCTGTTAGGCGTTTATATATACAATGCATGTATGGTTTATTTAGAGAGTGTGTATTGTTTCACGCGACCCGGAGTTAGGGGCGTGACAACACCGCTCGAGCGCTCAACCACCGCTCGAGCGCTCAACGTTGGGAGAAAACTCAAACCAGGAACCGAAACCAAGCGCCCGCATGCAATGATGCACGAACCATAACGCATACAACCGTGCAGCAACACCCCGCATGAAATGACCAACACCCTCTCTGTGACTTCAATTGACAGGATCCCATAATTCAATCAACTAAAATCACTAGAGGAGAGTAGTCAATCGAGCCCCATAACCCAATCGACCGAGAGGCCACCACACGACTCCCGAAGCCATCACACAACCAATCGAACCCCAAAAAGAATCCACAGGTATTTGAATCGACTAATTTTCATAAATTAATCAATTGAATACCATAGGATGCCAATTGAAAACCAAAGAACGAACCACCAAACCACAAAACACCAACAAACTCCCAAGGCCCTAACATGACCAGAATGGATTCACACACGTCCAACACGGAAAACACGAACCGACACACGCCCAACACAAGCCCACGATGCCTACAAGAACACTACAACATCCCACGGAACATGGAATTAGGTCAAAAGGTTCAATAAGGATGAAAAACAACCTTTTCCAAAACATTCAGCCAAAAATAGGTGAAAAATATTTTGAAAATCTTGACACACCTTCACTCTTTTGATCATAACGTTTTCCACAGAAAGAATTTAAAGGTGAGAGAGGTGTCATTGGAAAGAAGACTTCCGGGACTTCAATTTGAGTACAAGAACGACCTAATTCCGAGTCCGATCGAGAGAGATAACATCAAAACAAAACAGCTCTGCGCAGCCAGTCCGCTTGAGCGGACATTGGGCGCTCGAGCAAGCTACCACCCGAGAACAACTCAGATTTGATGTTCTTGAGTGTTCTTGGCCCCCAAACACTCAAACACTAACAAACCACCATCTCAGCCAAAAAGCTAAGCCTTTAAACACTATCTCGACACCCTCGGACGTGCCCAAACCCAAAACTACCACAAAACCTCGAAAGGAAAAACTCAAAACCCGATTCCATCCACCGAAATCAACACAAAACCCCTTTTGAAACCAAAACCCGATTTTCTTCAAATAAAGTCATATCTACAGCAATCTAACCATTAAAAATGCACACGATTACACGTAGTACCCTTATAAGACATGAGAGTCTAGGATCCTACCTCGGTGAGTTAAAAACTCGACGCCTCGAACCACGTGCTAAACTGTGCTTTGCCGAATCAAAATTTGACCGGATGGTTGCGTAGCCCTCGATGTCGATACCAAGAACCTGCAGTCTGATCGTCAAAATCCGAGTCCCGGGCCCCCGAGAACTTAGAGAGAAGGCAGAGAGAAAACTTATAGAGAGAGAAGAGAGAGAGAGGAGAAGATATTTTGAAAACAAATATCTAAAGGAAGATATTTATTGGCTCGTCGAAAAATATCTTTTCTTTTTTTTGAAACCCGCACCACAGTGGCCAACTGCCCTAGGAACCTACCCCGCATGCATATCTAACCCCGGTCATGCATCTAAACTCATAAAAACATGCAGTTATGAAAACACCAAATGAGCATCCGAAAACGCCGAAAAAAAAATGGGTCAGGATCTCATATGACCAATAACTGAAAAATATTTTAAATCTCACACTGTGAGCCAGAGCTCAGTAGAAACTAGACAAACATGTAATAAAAGCTAAACATGCTAGGAAAAAATAAAGTGCGGCTTTTGATTCACAGGAGCCTCGAAAACGATTTGAAAACGATTTTATATCACGGCTAACACGAGCCTTAAAAACGGTTCGAAAACATACAATGCTTCACATGCAGTTCATGTATCTTCTCGGGCTTTCACTGAGGGACCTCAGTTCCAAATAATGCACATTCTCGGACTTTCATCGATGGATCTCAGTCCCATCTAATGTACCTTCTCGAATTTTCACCGAGGGACCTCAGTCCCATCTAATACACTATTAACCAGAGTTAACATTTACATAACCATATCTCCATCGCTCATATTCC
The DNA here is from genome assembly GCA_032360265.1 of Heliamphora ciliata. Classification (NCBI taxonomy): domain Eukaryota; kingdom Viridiplantae; phylum Streptophyta; class Magnoliopsida; order Ericales; family Sarraceniaceae; genus Heliamphora; species Heliamphora ciliata. The sequence continues at coordinate 3,476 of JAUMHN010414248.1, forward strand.
GTACACTTACGCATAAATAAAACTAGAGTTTTAGATACCACAAGGAAGATCACATACTCGTCCACATGCATAAAGAACACTAGAGTTTTAAATGCACAAAACCACGAATACAATTCACATAACGACGCCACTCGCCACATAACCCAACATGACAACACGTGCCACAAAACCCAACATCCACTCACATGCCACACAACCGGCATCCACTTCCTCAGACGACCATCAATGTACAGACCAAACCAAGCCCGAAGGCCAACTCCAAACCTCCCACAACGATTTTTACAAAACACTGACGTTTTCAAACCCACCTTTTTGAAAAGAGTCAAAGACCTAAACATGCCACACACCCCACGATGTCTAAACACCACGGTAAACTAACACACGTCACCCACGAGGACGATGTTAGCCCAAGGGCTTTTTAATTTGATTTTAATGATTTGCATAATTTATTTTCTAAAAATAAATGATTTTAAATTAATAATATTTTATGTTTTCAAAATGAAAGTGTTAACACATTTTGAACAATCAAAGTTGACACCTTAGCAAAAAAAAAATGACTTTTATCTCAGAAAGGTTCAAACACTTAAGCATTCTTCAATTAGAATATTTTGTGTTGATCTTAATTGAGAATTAAGTCAAACACTTTTAAGGCAAAGTATACTTGAAACTTATCAAGTGTGTCAACACCCATTGATCAAATGGTTTGACACCCTAACTATTTTTCAAGTTGATCTTCAGGTACCAAAAAGTTAGTGTCGACACAAACTAGTTTTGTGTCAACACAAAAGTGCCGAAGTGCTCAGGACTCATTTTGAGTCGACACAAACTAGATTTTTGTCGATACAAAAGTGATCCTCACTTTTGGTATTCGGAAGTTTGGGTCGACACAAAACAACTGAGACCTCCTTCAGATTTTTGGTGTCGACCCCAAGACAAGTCGTGTGACCCAAAAGTCCCGAGTCTACCTGCGGAATTTTGGTGTCAACCCTAAGAAGATTTGTGTTGGCTCAAAACAACCGAAACAGACTGCATAAATTTTGGTGTCGACCCCAAAGCACATATGTGCCGACACAAAAGTATCGAGGCTCCCTGTAGAGATTTAGTGTCGACACCAGAGACAAGTTGAGTCGATACAAAGTTGTTCCTCCGGATGCTGAAGTTTCAAACGAGTCGACACCAGATTCATTTGTGTCGATCCCAGAACGTTGGGAGGTAAAGTGCAGAATTTGTGTCGACTCCTCAGAACATTCGTGTCAACCCAACCATTTAAAGATCCCTGCCCTATACACTTTGTGTAGACACACCAATGCTATTTGTGTCGACCCTAAAGACGAAAACTCAAAATACGGCAGATCTCAACGGTTGGATTTTTGACATTTATTGCTCCTACTTACCTCTAACGGTCAAGAACTCACAAGAACTTATATAAGGAGTTACTTCTCAGCATTAAAGAGGTTGGAAACTTGCATTCACTGTTCCATTGCTCAAATCCATCTCAGAAATCATCAAGCTCACATTTATTGCTGCAACTCCAGTTCTTGCTCCTCATCTCTCTTTATCCTTTTATTTATTGTAAATCAATCTTGTAAAGAGAGTGTGTTCTTCATTCTTTACCCTTTTATTTATTGTAATCAAGGGTGAGTCACCCTTTAGCCTTTGAGTGAGTGAGTGAAACTCATCAAAGAAGAGTTCAAGAGAGATTAGAAGAAAACAGAGGTTTATTTTTATAGGATCTTCTTGAAGCTGACATAGGCTTGTGAATGTGCCTGTAAACATTCAGATAGCTCAAGTGAAGACTTGAAGCTTGTAAAGGCTTGGAATACGCCCGCGAAGTTTTTTGAATAGTGAAAATATTCAAGGGAGATCTTGAGGAGTGGATGTAGGCTAGGATAAAGCCAAATCACTATAAATCTCTGGTGTCTGGTTCTATTTCTCTATGTCTCATCTTTTAATATTTGCATTGCTTAAATATTTGTATATCTTGCTTTATTGCAATATTAAAAAAAATTTAAATTGCTATTTATTTTTAAAGACCCAATTCACCCCCCTCTTGGGTTGCCTAGATCTAACAGACGAGAACAAAGCACAAACAAAACCCCACGGCCACAACACGACCACCTAAAACAACTAAAACAGCCCCAACAGCACTTCAGTCGACTAAACCCCATAATTCAGTTGATTGAAAAGCTACTAGAAAAGATACAGAAAGCCTCAAACCTAGGTCAGTCGACTGAACACCTCAGTCCAGTCGACTGAGCAACCCCACTATCAACCCACTTGACTGAACTGTCCAGTTCAGTCGACTGACTCACGAAAAAAATCGACTCTAAGCTACCGGAACAGCCCTCTCAAACCAAGAATCGAAGCATCCAAGATCCTTTTCGACACCCTCGAACATACCCAAACCCAAAACTACCAAGAAACACGGAAAGAAACACCTCGAAAACCCATCTCATCAAACCGACAACCGAAAACGATTTTGAACCAAAAACTTAACTTTTTGAAACATAACCCGATTTTTCATACATTTCTAAACGGTAAAAACACACAAGATTTCACGTAGCACCCTTATAAGACATGAGAGTCTTGATTCTATCTTGATGAGTTAAAAATTGGACGCCTTGAACAACCTGAAAAGATAAACTTCGTCGGAATAATATTTTATCTAGATGAACACGTAGCCCCCAGTGCCGACAGCAAGGATCAACTGTTGGATCGTCGAAAACCAAATCCCGGGCCCCCGAGAAATTAGAGAGAAGGCAAAGCTTTCTAGGTTTCAGAAAGGTAGAGAGATGAAATATCTTTTAGAAAATATCTAAAGATAGATATTTATAGGCTCACGAAAATATCTTCTTTTTTTTTTAAAATCGCACTAGAAAGCCCAACGGCCCTGGGAACCAACCCCACATATATATCTAAGCCCGATCATACATAAAAATACATATAAACATGTCATAATGAAAACGATAAACACGCGTCAAAAAACGCCGAAAAAAATAGGTTAGGGTCTTACACTTATGATTTGGCCCTTTTTGGTCTTTAATGAAAATATCTTTAACACATTTTTCTATGTCAATCAAGTTATTTTTACAAAATTTTTTTGAAGAACCAAGGTTAGCTTCATCAAATACCACATGTATAGATTCTTCAACAACTAGGGTCCTTTTGTTGAAAACTTTATAGGCTTTACTAGATAAGGAATATCCTAAGAAAATATCATCATTAGATTTTGCATCAAATTAGTCCAAAAGTTTTTTGTTGTTGTTTAAAACAAAAAATTTGCACTTAAAGGTGCAAAAATAACTGATGTTAGGTTTTCTTCCATTCCATAGCTTTTATGGGATTTTCATGAGAGAAGCTCAAATCATGGCTCTATTCATGATAAAACAAGCTGTGTTTACAGCCTCGGTCCAAAAGTATTTTGGTAGATTATTTTCACAGAACATAGTTCTAACCATTTCTTCAAAAGTCCTATTCTTCCTCTCAACAACTCTATTTTGTTGAGGAGTTCTAGGAGTAGAGAAGTTATGGTTAATACAATTTTCATCACAAAATTTTTTAAAATCTTTATTTTCAAATTCTCTACTATGATCACTTCGGATACTTGTAATTTGAAACCTTTTTCGTTTTGAACTCTCCAAAACAATTTTGCAAAAGAGGCAAAGTTTCATCTTTATGAGCTAAGAACAACACCCAAGTGTATCTAGAGAAGTCATCAACAATAACAAATGCATATCTCTTACCTCAAAAACTAAGAGTCCTTGTTGGACCAAACAAGTATATGTGCAATAGTTATAAGAGCCTAAAAGTTGAAATATCACTTCTGGAATGAAAAGAGCTACTAACTTATTTGCCTTATTGACATGCATCACGCACTTTGTCTTTTTCAAATTTGATTTGGAAAAAACCAATCACCAATTCCTTTTTCAAAAATTTAGAAATCAAGTTCATGTGTACATGTCCAAGTCTTCCATGTCACAACCAACTACTATCAGTTAAAGTGGCTAAGCACTTGGTGTCATTTTTAGAAATGTCATTTAGATCGAATGTATAAATATTGTCATGCCTACGACCTTCAAAAATAACTTTGTTATATATTGATTAAGTCTTCAATAATACACTTAGCATGATCAAAGACAACGTTGTGGCCTTTGTCACAAAGTTGGCTTATGTTAAAAGTAATATTTCAGACCATCAATAAGCAAAACATGTTCAATAGAAGGGAAATGAATTTTACCGATACAATTGATTCTTATGATTTTTCCTTTGCTATTGTTTCCAAACGTCACAAATCCACCATCATTAGGTTTAAGGGATGCAAACATTGATTTGTCGCATGTCACGTGTCTTGAGCAAGCGCTATCAAGATACCACATTTTCTCTTTGAATTAGAATCTTGGACATACCTGCAAGAAAAATTAAGTTTTGATTTTTGGTATCTAAACCTTTTTAGGTCTTTTAGAGTTAGTTCCTTGAGGATGTATTTTCTTAGGAACCCAAACCTTCTTGACAGGTAAATTAAAAGACTTTTTTTGTGGACAATATGTGACGGTGTATCCATGCTCATAGCAATGAAAGCAAGTTGTATTTTTGTCAAAGCAAGTTGCTTTGACAAAAATGTTACTTAAGAACTTTTGCCTCTTCTGTGGTTTATATTCAATCCCGACTTTGTCAAAAACACATATTTGCATACCAATAAGATTATCTAAGTTGTTCTTTCTAAGAGTAAACTTATAAACAGTTTTTGGAAGATCTTCAACCTTTTCATTTAAAACCTTGTTTTCATCTTTCAAAACGGAAATCAATTTTGATAAAACAACTTTTTCTTCTTTTAAGGTTTCAATTTCACATGAAGAGGAAAGAACCAACTTTTTAATAATAGAGTTCTTTGCACCTATTTTTCTCAGTTCATCATTCAAATCTTCAAATGTATTTTGTAATTCATCTAAAGAGAAATGGTCATTTATTACCTCATCATCTTCCTTAACCATGAGGCATAAATTTGCAATTTTATTTTTTTTCCTTTCATCTTCGGAGTTGCTGTCATCGCTTTTGCCCCATGCGACTATTATAGCCTTCTTGAATCCTTTCTTGAATTGCTTCTTGAGTTGAGGACATTCAGCTTTTACATATTCTGACTTTTTACATTCATAGCAAATGATCTCATCTTTCTTATGATCATTCTAGAATTTACTTGAATCTCTCTTGAACTTGTTAAGCTGCCTTTGTGTCCATCCTTTTTGAAAAACCTCATTCCTCCTTGTTTCTTATTTATCCGAAACCTTTTGAATTTTTTAGTGATGAGAGCCATGTCTTCGTCTTCATCGCTTGAGGAGTCTTCTTCGGATTCATCATCATGAGTTGAAGACTTGAAGGCAATACCCTTCTTCTTTTTATTGTCATCTTTATCATCCATCTTGATGTTCATCTCGTGAGTCATGAGAGATCAAAGAAGTTCCTTCAAGCTGAGTGTATTGAGGTCTTTAGCTTCTTGAATAGCATAACCTTAGCTTTCCAATTCTCAGGCATGCACCTAAAGATTTTTCTCACAATTTCTGCATTAGAATAAATCTTGCCAAGAGATTTTGGTCCATTTATAATATTAATAAATCTAGTAAACATATCATAAATGATTTCATCATACTTCATTTTAAATAATTCATAGATATGAACAAGCATGCATATCTTGGATTCCTAGACTTGGTTAGTTCCCTCGTGGGTAACTTTAAGTCTATCCTAAATTTCATTGACGGTGTCACATGTTAAGATTCTATTGAACTCGTAGGGGTCAAGAGAGCAATATAATAGATTCATAGTCTTAGCATTCTTTTGAATCTCTCTTATGTCATTTTCAGTCCATTCATTCTTAACCTTAGGAACGATTGTTCCTTCAACGATTGTGGTAGGTCTTTTGGGTCCATTCATGATAACTCTCCAAAGGTCATAGTCTACGGCTTGAATATAGGTTCTTACTCTGACCTTTCAATAATTATAATTTGTTCTATTGAATAAAGGAGCTCTATTGGTGGATTGACCTTCTGACTGGATAGATCCGATGTTAATGGTTGCCATAAAAACTCTTAGATGGTTAAATCAAAAAATAAGAGTCCAAACTCTGATACCAATTGTTAGTTCTAGGCAACCCAAGGGGGAGGTGAATAAGATTTTAAAAAGAAAATAAAAATTTTAAAAACCATTTTGAAAACTTTTTAATATCATAAACAATTATAGCAAGTATAATCAAAGAATAAAATAATACGAATATTAAAGAGATTAGGGATAGAGAAATTGAATCGAACACCGAGATTTATAATGGTTCGGCTTCTTCTAAGTTTACGTCCACTCTCCAAGACTCCCCTTGAGAATTTTCACTAAAGTAGAATACTTACGGGTGCATTCAAAACCTTTATAACTTCAAGACAATCCTACAAAAAACACGCCTCTATTTTTTTCTAATCTCTTGAGCTCTTATTTGATGAAATTTACTCACTCACTCAAAGGATTAAGGGTGAATCGCCCTTAGATACAATAAATGAGGTGTTACAATGAGTATCACTCACTCTCTTTACAAAATAATTGGCAATAAATGAGAAGTAAAGAGCTGAGAAACAAGAGCTGGAGTTATGAACAATAAATGAGAGCTTAAGAGATTTTAACTTTGATTCAAGCAATACAACAGTAAATGTAAGTCTCCAGTTGTTTTAAATGCTGAAGAGTAACTCTTTATATAGGCTCTTGAAGATTTATGACCATTGAAGGTAGGTGGAGCAATAAATGCCAAAGATCTAACCGTTGAACTCAGCCGCGCAATTTGAATTTCCATCGCAGGTGTCGACACAAATGGGTTTGGGTTGACACAAAATTTATAGGGCTTGGTTCTTTAACTGGTTGGGTCGACTCAAGTCTTCGTTGGTGTCGACTCACATTTCTGCATCCTTCTCCAACTCAACGGTGTCGACACAAATACATTTTGTGTCGACTCTTTTTGTTCTTCATCTTTTTGGGAAGCTCTTTTTGTGTCAACTCGAATTGCCTTTTGTGTCGATATTAAAATGTGCAGGAACTCTTGGTGATTTTGTGTCGACTCATTTTGGCTTTTGTGTCGACTCAAAATTCTTTAGGCAGGCTCGGTACATTTGTGTCGACTCACAAATTCTACAGGCAGTCTCGGTACATTTGTGTCGACTCATCTTTAATTGGTGTTGACTCAAATTTCTTGAATAACCAAAGTGAAGAATCACTTGGTGTCGACTCAAACTAGTTTGTGTCGATTCATTCTTAGTGCAGAGAGTCTCGATTCTTTTGTGTCGACTCAAATTCAATTTGTATCGACTCAAAGTGTAATACCTGAAACATTTTAGATAAATATGTTAAGGTGTCAACTTATTAGCTCAAATGTGTTGACACACTTGAGAACATCAAATATTCTTTGCCTTAAGGTGTTGACTTAATTATCAATTATGGTCAACACGAAGTATTCTTATTCAAGAATACTTAAGGTTAATCCATTTGAGAGTTAGGTTATCTCATATGGCTAAAGGTGTCAAATTATTTGTCATTTTATGTCAATACTACCTTTTTAAAATTATTAAATATTATCTTTTTAAATCAATTTAATTTAAAAAATAAATTATGAAAATCATCAAAATCTAATTAGAAACCCCTTGAGCTAACACTAGATATGCTACATGTATTGTTTAAGAAAAGCAAAGCGAAAAACATGAAAATACGCGATAAACGAACAAGTAACATTCTAAGGGTCATGCATTAATGTTTATGTCCCTATCTTGCTGTAAACAAGCTGTACAAAACAAGTAGAAGAGATTTAAACACCATATTTAAGCTAATGGCCATGCACAAAACTCATGCCCTTAGCAACAAATATTGCGGCCATGACAAATATAGTCACAAAACAGGCGGCCGTAACATAAATAGGGTTACCGAGAAAAACAGAATAAAAATATCTCACGGCTGTAACAAATAAATGTTGCAACTATGGTTTTTAGAAGGTACAGAAAGAGCATATGCATTGTACAAAGCTTGAAACAGGCTTAAATAAATAGGATATACAGGACAAAGACCATAACCTATTGGTTTTTGGTTAGATGTCGCACTCCCTCTCTAGGGTGCAAAAACCAAGACTTAGAGTGGATAAAAATGTATCTATACAAGTTAAACCAAATTAATTTATTCATAAATACAAAAGTATTATACACTTGAAGGATACATTGTCCTAACTACTCCACATAGATTACACAAAAGTTTCATATTCCTTAACTTGGTACCAAAATAACTTTTGACTAACGACTGTGGTGGACCAACTCTTCTACCCATTCTTGCTATCTGCAACCATAAAGATTATAGGAGAGTGCACTTAGTATTATATTGAACAAGATTAACAACAATCATTTAAGAATTCTAAAAACATTACATTTTTCACAACGGATGTAAAAATACTAAGCCACAAATTCTCACAATTTATAATGAATTTTTCTTAATTTTTGTAAAAGTAACACTTTTCATATTAATGCTTAATAGCTGCAATTTATCATTTCTCACAAATTATTTTGTATACACAAGTACTCATACTTGACAGGACAGTATGATTAAAGCTAAACCATTCCCAACATGCAATTCCATCCAATAATTCGTTGGGTTAGCACACACCCACGCAGGACACCGCACAATACCTCAACAGGCTAACACACACCCTTTTAAGCGATAGGGCACCGCATAATACTTTGATAGGCTAACATACACCTCTTTCTGGCAATGGGGCACCGCATACTGCCTTAACAGACTAACACACATCTCTTTCTGGCGATGAGGCACCGCATACTGCCTTAACAGGCTAACACACACATTTTTAAGCGATAGGGCGCCGTACAATACCTTGATAGGCTAGCACACACCCATTTCTGGCGATGAGGCACCGCATACTGCCTTAACAAGTTAACACACACCCCTTTTTGGTGATCTTTCTAGCGAAGGGGCACCACACACAATACCTTAATAGGCTAACACACACTCCTTTCTGGCGATGGGGCACCGCGCACAAGCTCACACAGAGCAGATACAAACTCACACAGAGTGAATATTTTCTAGCGACTACTCCCAAACAGGACAAATTCTTTCAGGGTAACTACATCCACACAACGCAAACTCTTTCACACCAAAGGATATTACTAATATCGTCCATTTTTCATACATCTATCTTCTCCAATAATATAACTAACATACTTTTTGAACTAACAATACCTTCAAAGAAATAAATAGCATTTTTGTAGAATCATCGAGTTTGAATGTGAAAAGATCATACTATCACAAGCTCACATAGTTCAAAACATGAGTAATTAAGCAAATTTTAAAGCATAATTTATGCAATTTAATTCAAAATAATACTAAGCACTGTCACTTTGTTTGGCACCAAAGTCTTGTCAATTTATAATCTTTAGAAAAATTTTATAGTTTTAAAATTTCTATTTTAGTTTATCAAAATTTTCAAAATTTTAATCTTAAGCTTCAAATCCTAACTTTAATTTCTAAAAAAGAATTAAAGATAAAACCTACGTAAAATACTAGTTTGACTCGATACTCACAATTTTGTAAATATGAAAATCTTATTTTATTCTTTCTCATAAAATCCTTACCGTAAATAATTTAAAACTCTTAAAATGTTGATTTATTTCTATCACGCTCCTAAACCCAGAGCACATGGACCCCAAGAGATAACCTAACATTGTAGGTTTAACGATGAAAAGCTTATATATATATATATTCCAACTCTTGAACTTAGCTTATTTCAAAGTTATTATCTTCCCATCCGAATGCCACAGTTCAAAGTGACCTAAGCAGTCACCAAAATTCAAGAGGCATTAAAATCCTCTCCAACCATTTATCAACCAACTATTGAAGTCTTCCTCAGTTTCTCTAGCTTCTGACCCAAAATCAAAACAATATCCTTCTTCCCCACATCAAGAAGAGCTTGTTTCAGATTACTAAATATCCTAATTCCCACGTTCAGCATCTCCTAAAATTGTGTTCTTTCTCATCCTAAGATACTTTATTTGTAATTACCCAAAAAGATACTTTATTTGAATTAAAAAAAACCTGGTTTAAAATTCATAAAGACGTTAATAAAATCCTATATTTTTTTTGTCAACATTTTAAAATCCAAAAATAATTGTTTCTTTTTCATAAAATGCATTTAATTCTATTTTTTTTAATTGGAATGATTTTGGATTCAATTACAATCAACCAAACGGGTCTCATAGCAAAGCAACCAAAAAATTTTCCTCGTCCCATTCCATCCGGTTGGCATCCCAGTTTTGAGCCCTAAATTGAAGAGAATCTGGAGCTCTAACTATCAAATCAGCATCGTCGTTGCTTCAATGTTCATGAAATTATAAATTCAATCTTGAATCTAAAGAGCTGAAACATCACAGGGTCCGGGGGAACCATTGTAGAACTCAACACAGAGAGACTGACAAAATATATATATATATAAAGAGAGAGAGAGAGAGAGAGAGAGAGAGAGAGAGAGA
>JAUMHN010414259.1:0-14018 GCA_032360265.1 Heliamphora ciliata
CATAGACCTAGGAGCCAAGAAATCACATGAACTTTTTGAGTTCAAATCTGTCTAGAGACATTTTTCGCTAAAAATTCAATTTTCCACTATTTTTCGTTTGGATCTAGATTTGTTCTTCTACTTTGAAATTTTTATTGTTGTTTTGTGGCGATGTTGTTTACAAGCATGATGTTTTTTCTGGTCCAGATCACTCATCTTATAATTTTTAAAAATTTGGTTTGAAAACGGGTAAATGGACTATCTGGAAGGACAAATTTAAATCAACACCATTTTCTGTAGGAACAAGATCTTGGTTTGAGATCAGTGTGGTTAGTTAGATATTTGTCTTATCTTTCTAACTCCATTGGAATCACTTGAAAACCTTAAACGTAGAGAAAGTTGTTTCGATTCTCTCAAAGTGTGTCAAATTTGGACACTATTTGGTAGAAAATTAATATAAATTAAAATGATTTTGATGCAAGGTCAAATCTCAGAGCTTCATAACTCATATATCTATCTCTGTAAAAAATTTAAAAATTACCCAATGAGGTTGGTCCTTCTTTTTAATTTCTAAACTGACTAACAATCACGCCACTATGTTGGAGCTTATTCACTATTATGTCACACCATTTGTTTTGCAAACAATGAGGCCTTAGAGGCCCAATCCAAAAAAGTGGTCAACATAAAATGTGTTCAGAACATCCTAAATATGTTACCTACCAAATTTCAGATTTTATTTCCAAGTACAAGTATTTTAAAAATCCTAAAAACAAAAGCTAAATACTCAAAACCCAGACTCTGGTTCAATATGCTATGTGTTTAATGTTATTATTTTGGGTTTCCTATGTTTGTACTATGCATGGCTAGTTAACTAGAATGTGTGATTTTTTCTTAAAGTATTTCCGTGATTATAGTTGTTCAAATAATTATATGCAAGTTTAGTTCCATCGTTGGCAGATGTTTATTGTATTAATTGTTTTTAGCCTAAGCAAAAAACAAAAAAAAGTGACTTTACACTTATTGGTACACTTTTACCTTACATGTTAAATAGTCATACCCATGCTTGGATTAAGTTGAAAAAGTGTAATTTTAGCATATTATATCATGCCATATCATCATTGGGTTGGGTTTTACGGGGTTCACTTATAAATTTTAAGAAAGAGATGAAATTGAACTTTAGGATGGTGACTTAACTCATGAAAATTGGAATTCGTGATTTTCTAAAGTATTATATGCACGGATGATTTTATGAATCTTGGTGAAGGATGGATTAGGTGGTGAAATTATAGAAGTTAGATATTTCGCGATCCCGCATTAGACCTTGACCTAAGATCCGAGGGCCAAATTTTGTCGATGATGTGATTCTCCACACCTTGTCGTCAGTAATGACCTAGTTGGACACTTAGTTTGGCTATGTAGTTATCCCACAGCTGAAAGAACGCCCTTTGTTGGTCAATAGACTTGGTTTGCGTGGTTGGAATCAGGGTTAGGATGGTTTACCCCGATTGGGGAGAACCTATGATAATTTAGGATTCAATTGGATTATAATTGAAAACCTACTGCATCAATTTTACCATATTCACTATCATATTTATCTGTTATTATTTGACATGTTGCATGAGAAAAACTTGTATATTTATGTTGATCCTCCTGGGCGTTAGCTCATGGCGTTTTATGCTAGGTTTTGAGGAACCAGAGGCCCTATTGGTGATACCGTGGAAGAGGAGGTAGAACCTTGGCTCTCGTGAGCTGAATTCTCACCAAGTCTACTGCATTAGACCCTTTTGCTACCAGACCTAGTGCTTCTTGTCTTATTTTTCTTTTTTCTTAAAACATTATTTTTGGGTTTGTAATCATAACAATTACTCTACTTTTACTTTACTTGCTTTGAAAGGGTAATATCACTACTAAATTTCTTGGACCTTATTAGCTATTGTCACTCTAGATGTCCTCGATTTTGGGGCGTTATAGTTTGGTATCAGAGTTTAGGTTCAACCCTTATCCACATGATCGTTGACCTTGGCTTAAGACTTTTATACTTGGCTAGACCCCTTTTACTACCATGCTTTAGACTTGAAACTTTTGAACTAACAGTTTACTTAAAACTGACACCATTCTCTTGTTTCATTATAGGATGGTATCATCATCATCGCATAGCCCAAAACCCCCAGGGAGCCCAGCTGATCCAATCGGCTCGTCGGCCTCATTTGACTCCCACGTGAGTTTTGACTCATGGGATCCTTTCAGATACAGTCCCGTTGTCCCGTATCAACTGGCCCCACTTATATAGAGGGCAACATATGCTGGAGAGCAGAGATAGACGCCATCAGGCATATCGGGAAGGTCATCGATGAGTACTGTAGACACCACAATTTGACCAAGCCGAATATTAGGCACCCGTCTCGAATACACTCCAATTATGAAAGTATGAGAATCATGCTCAAAGATACTTCCAAGCAAGCAGAATCACGAATATGGCTCAAAACCTAAGAAAAACACCAAACAACATCCAGGCCGTGACTTTTATGTCACGATCATGACCTTTTTGTAAACCCTAAACCAGGCCGTGACTTCCTTTGTAATGGACGCATCTTTTTATCTTAACGCGACTTTTAAAAGTTGCGGCTATCCTTTTCATCATCATAAAGGTAGCGGCCGTCACTATAAAAAAGTAAAAAGGTAGCGGCTGTCACTATTACCCCTTTTTGGACAAATGGAAGCATCCTAGAGGGGGTCGGTGTTGCTCTTCTTGCCTATAAATAGGCGGTGTTTCCAAGCAGAACTAGGAGAAGAAGAATCTGGAGGTCCAAACTCTGCCCAAATACACCTCCACCCAATATTCTCCAATCCATTCTACACTTTCTGAGCATTGTTTGTGGTCTTGCTTGCATCGAAGGAGTTCGTAGAGCTTGTATTGGCATGGAGATTGTCTATGTTCACCCCCAAAAGGCCATTCAAGGTGGACATTCACACGAGGTAACCTTAGGAAGCCACAACTCTTCTATAAACCCTCATTTTCTTTCCCTGAGGGTGTCGTGGATAAGGTTTCCATTGTTTTTATTGTTTATTCATTATTTATTTTGATCTAAGCAGTGTTCCTTCAAGTTTTCATTATCAACAATGTATTCGTAGCTCGGTATTTCACATATTTACAGTAGTTTTTACTTTGTTTCGATGCTCACAAGCACATTGAGCACTTTAAAAACTTCCCGAGGTTCTGAAACATGACGGCTACGACCTTCTAATGTCACGGCCGTATATTTTGTTAAACCTACAGTCACGGTTGTGACCTTTATGCACATGGATGATATATTTATGCTTTATTTACTCACGGCCGCAATATTCTATTGTTACGGCTATGACATCTGTTTAGAGGCTCAAAACATTCATTTGTCTCAAGGTTTCCTCCCTTTTTCTTACATACTCTGTTTAACATCTTCTCTTCTCTGTACCTCAGTCTATTTTATGATTGGGTAACGAATGGCATATCTAACCTAGATCAGCAGATCTGACCTAGATCAGTAGATCTGGCCTAGATCAAATGGGATGTGATCTCCACTCCATATACCTTTATTCTTATGTTTTCTGTAGTTATAAAAACATGACGGCCATGACCTTATAATGTCACGGCCATGTGTTTTATTAAACTCATAGTAATGGCCACCAGTTATTGTCCATGGCCACAACTTTTAGTTCCATGTTTGTTACGGACGCCATATTCTCTTGCTACGACCATGAGGTTTTGTGAGGCTAATGACATGAAAATGTGTTTTAAGCATTTTGGCATTTATTTTGATATCTTGTACATTTTGTTTTAGAGATATTGTTTCTGTAGAGGATGGAAGATGGTGGATCTAGCCTAGAACGAATGGGTTATGGTCTCTGTCCTCTATATCCTATTCGTTTGAGCCAGTTTCAAGCCTAGTGCGTTATTTATACCCTGTTCTGGACCCTTTAAAACCATGGCCGCGACTTTTATTTTTCACGGCTATGAGATTTTGCATTTTGTCATGGTAACATTATATTTGTCACGGCCGCTTGTTTTGTGATTTATTTTTTCATGGCCGCAACATTAGTTACTATGGCCATGAGTTTCTATGTATATCCAGTAGCTTAAAATAGTGCCTAAGTCTCTTCTGTTTATTTTATACAACATGTTGATAGCATGTTACGAGCAAAAGCATTGTTGCACGACCTTTAAACCTTTATTTGTTCGTTTTATTGTTTATTCGTTTGTTTTTTGCTTTGCTTTGCTTAAATGATACGTGTGGCAAATCTAGAAATAATAACCAAATTGCATGATCCTACGAACCATTGTTAAGATTTTGTTTATTTGTTTGATTTTGTTTGAACTCTCTTTTACCTTTTGTTCTGTATATGTTACCTTTAAAAAGTTTACAATAAGAACCAATATTGACAAAGTTTTTGGCCAACCTCACGGTTGGCCGAAAAGGGTGCCTAACACTTTTCCTTTTCGTACCGTAGCCCCCAAACCTTTTTTTTTCTCTGGTTACGATTTTTTAAAAGACCCGCAACCTTCTTTTCATTTTTCTTGATTTTTCTCAAAAATCAAGTGGCGACTCCTTTTTTCTAAAATTGATGCTCAGATATCTTGGATTTTCTTGTTTTGAAAAGAAAAGAATATTTTTCTACAAATAGTAGATATCCAGTGCATCTCATGAGACCAAAAAAATGCCTGCATCCTTTTTGGCGACTCCGTTAGAGATTAGTTTTTTAGAAAAATCATAAGAGGGATTAACTTGAAATGCCAATGGTTCTTGTTGTAAAATTTTCATCGGTATTCGTATTTGCATTTGCATATCTGTGTGCAGGGTTCTCAAACCCCTGCTCCGCCTACCCAATACCTTGGTCAGTTTATTGTTTCAAGGCTATGTCGGGGAAGCCAACAAACTTTCTGGCCACATGCTTCCATAGATGTAGCAAAATGAGTTATTACGTACCGTTTGACCATGCCTTGCACCATTCCTGGCATTAGAAGGTATATTCTTAACTCTATTCAAAAACTACACTGAGTGAAGACCTACCAGCCTTTTCATGTACATATAGTTTCTTGGAACACCTTCTTTTAGGATCAATAAATCTTTTAGGGTTATGTGATTTTCTTTTTATGGATGCTTTTGTTTGTATAGTTAGCACCTCAATTTGGATTAGTTTTTGTCCCCTAGATGTGTCATCGAGAGTAAGTTATTTTGAGTTTAGGCCTAGCTAATGAGTTTTTCCGTTTATGTGAGCCCTTTCAGTTTAAAAACCCAGGATAATAACTCTGAGTAGAGAAGAACCTATATGTACTTGGGCCCGATCTTCGAGTGGAAGACTTAGACATGTGGATCAGTTGATATTACCAATGGCAGACTCAAAATTGACTATGATATGGTGAGGGTAATTTTAGAATTACATTAGACTATTGAGGGAGTCAGCACCACAGTGACCAATCAGGCTATGATCTAGACTCAGTATCAGACTCAGATCCAGGTTTTAAGGACCCGAGCTATAGATCCCAACGTAGTTGTTCTAAATGACCTGAAGGATGGAATAGGAGATAATATTTAGGACGATAATGTGGGACTTGAGGGAGCCCAACCTGTAGTTGCACAGCCTATCCAGCTAGGAATCCCAAAAATCCTAGCCATGAAGGAATCGATCTTGTCTGATAAGGTTAACAAATTAGAGATGATTTTAAGGAAAGCCCGAGGAATCGTGGATTATATGTTGGATGTTGAGGGGCTCTGCTTGTTCCCCGATGCTATGCTTCCCAAGATGTTTAAGATGCCCACATTGAGAAATTTGACGGGATCGGAGACTCGAGGATCCATCTAAGGATGTATGTGGGAACCATGTCACCAATGGGAATCAATGATCAATTGAAAGCACAACTTTTCAAGCGGCCCTTGTCTAGAGCTGCTCAAAAATGATTTTTGCCTCTAGATGTTGCGAAAACAAGAACATGGGAAGGCATTGCTACTGCATTTGTCAACCAGTTTAACTACAACATCTAGCTCAATGTCATCACTTCGGAACTCAAGACCACCCGACAGGAAGCTAAAGAATCTTTCATTGAGTTTTTGACGTGGTGGAGGGGTAAAGCAAAAAAAATAATAAACTGACCCACTGAAAAGAAGCAAGTAAAAATGGTAGTGAAGAACGTATAGCCGTAGTTTCGTAACTATTTGATCACACAATCGTTGATGACATTTGAGCATATTTTTGATGGTGGGATACAGATAAAGGATACACTGCAGTCTGGGGATATTGAGAAGGGAGAATCGAGTCAAAGAACGGTTTAGAAGCCATATGCCCACAATCCAAATAATACCACCAATGGCGTGAATGAAAGCTATGAAGTGAACCTGCTGAACCTCAATTCGAATCAAGCTAATCTATCTATCTTGCCAGCTACCCAAAATCAACCCCGAAACCAAAAGAGAGCCTTCACCCAACTTAGTGTACCTTTAACGTCCATCTTGAGCTCTCTGATCGAGAGGGGTCTCTTAAAGCCTTCGGAGCTGACCCCGTCTCCAAACCCTTTACTGCCAAGTTATAATCCCTACCTAGTATTGCGCCTTCCACTAGCGGCATGGTCATTTAACCAACAATTGCATGAGGCTCTGTTATGAGATTCAAGACTTGATAGACAACAAGGTGATCCCTCCACCTATTGCCATTCAGAAACTGAATGTTACCACCAACCCTCTACCGAATCATGCAAACCAGTAAAATGTGAATGCCATTGAAAGAGAGTCGAGAGGTTTTGATGCCACTAAATTTATAGTTTTCGCGACAGAATTGAAACCGATTGCAGATTTTCCATTTGGACAGGAGGTGTTGTTGAATAATGACTTTATTTAGGATTTGATCAACGATGGTTTTGATAACTTCTCAATCTTTATCGTCCATAAAGAAGAAGTTCCTCCCCCTGTCAATGGCGATGACGAGGAGGATGAAGAAATCAGGCATTTGTGGGAGGATTTGGCCTGTCTTGAGGCACTAAACGAGTTGGAGGAAGTATGGATTGACATCAAATGGCATGACTTAACCATTTTGAGTGATGATATGGCCTATCACCAAGAGGCAGCTTGTCATGGAGAAGCCAACCTGAGTTTTAGAATAGAAGAGATAGGGAAGATATCATCACAGATAGGAGAATCCTCAGAGGGAAAGAGGTTGGCAATGAAAGTAAGTAGGAAAGGAATCCACCAGCCAGTGTGGAAATCGAGAAGAAGAAGGGGTCAAAAAAGAAAGAGGAGGGCTCACCCCAAGTGAATTTGTTGGGAACCGTAGGTCTTGTGTTCAACCCCTCCGTATACATCGTTCCTCTTTATGAGGTAAAACCAAGAAAACCTTTACGCGAGGAGTCATTCTTGTGTTCTCTCGAAGTGGAATACTAAGAAGAGAACGACATGTGAAAATTGGAAGAAATAGAGTAGGAATTCGTGGACATAGAATACGACGAAGGAAGGGATGTGCTAGAATGGCACCCGATTATGGAGGATCCATATGATCATGGAGGCTCGTGGGATCCTTATGGCCCTCCCCCACCAAACAATTATGAAGATCCGTTTGATGGGTTATCACTGCCACAACTCTTTGAACTAGAGACGGACATTAGCAAAGAATCTGATTGGTTTTCACAAAATGTGATGAAAATTGAGGAAAATTTCTAGGGAGATGAAGGAGTCAATAGCAAGAAAGCTACAGCAGATGATTTCTGGGCCTTCTGAGAGAAAGGATACTCAATGGTCGAGATTCGAGAAGCGGTTGACCAGTTTGAAGGACTATGGGAACCCGAAGAGCAAATAGAGCATCTGATAAGGAGCAAAAGGCATTTTAAGCTTGCACAGCTAGAGAAGGGGTAACCAAGTAGAGGCATGGAAGAGCTAAGGAAGGTAAACAAAGAAGCAGAACAACGAAGAAGAGGGCGTAAGCTTAAAGCAACTTAAGAAGATGCACCATATGAGAGATGGAAGATCAAGACGTATTTCCTTATACATGCACCATAAAAGAAAACAATCAAGATGGACGTATTTCCTTATAGATGCATCATTACAACGGTATATGTAATGATGAGACGAAAAATTTTGGCCTCATGTGTGAGTTGGGAGTAAGATGGAAGGATACCAAAATTCATAGGTGGTCCAGTCATGATTAAAGGTAAAATAGATTTAGGGGTGAATTCATGAGCCATGATCCAAGATTATGAAGAAATTTGTGGACACATGAAGTCTCCTCGACCCATTCCGAAAAGATTAGCTATATCTTTATCGAAGAATTTATAAGTTTTTCCATAAAGATAAGTAGTAAAGTGGATGGAATGATCATTGGGGTTTGGTGAAAGGTCTTGGAAAAGATTTGCAAAAAACAACCTAGTGATTTGGGGATAAACGCCTTTACATTGATAGAAAACAACGGTTCCCCAACCAAGTCTAGATATGCGTCTAATAACATTTAGAAAGTAAGAATCTACAAAGCGTATTTTTAAATATTTACCAAAAATCGGTTCAAGAGATTGTAGATGATGTTTGTAGAGAATCTCGGCTTTAGTTGAGGAGAACCAACTGTCATGGTCGTCGGTTGAATCATCTCAAGCAATGGATTTGCCCTTTCCTCCTCTAACCCTTGGGTGCCGTTGAAAGGTTTGTGAGAGATTGAAAATCTAGGGTTTAGAAAGGGTGTAATGTTGTCACGCCCCAAACACTAGGGTCACGTGAAAGCCCACCAAAACACCCATTTAAGAAAAATAGGTTTTCACAGTTGGATATCAATATACAATATTTGGATAAAAGATTCCCAAGTTTAACTCTCATAAAATTGTAACATGCATTCTCATACATGAATAATCATATCGCCCAAAGGCGTACAAAACTAGCCCAAACAGGCGTCACATGTAAAAGTACATGTCCAAAAACAGAAAAAACTATAACAAGTCTTCAATCATATGGTGGGAGCTAACTCGACCACAAAAGCCACAAAGGTTTTTCTCTCAAAAACTAATAGTTTTTCCGTCCTTGAAACTATGCATATAATCTTGACAGATATCATGCCACAGTTAAGGGAAAGTAGTAAAGCACAACATTCTCGACTCGGGACATGCAGCCGAGGCGGCACAATAAATGTAATCCTATGTACTGACTCTGCCACATAGACAAAGGCAACAACTATAGACTCTCATCCATTACCCTGGACCCGTAGGCTTAGTAATGACAAGTTTTATACGGAGTCACGACAACGACGCCAATCACGGAGGCACTCGAACCACTCAATTTACGGGAATAATCCGAAGGTACAGAGCACCTACTGCTTAATTTATGGGACTTGAGCCCGAGGGTACAAAGGACCCACACATACTCAATTTACGGGGGCTAATTCGAAGGTACAGAACACCTACGCTGCGCACGTTTCTGGACTTACACTAAGGAGCAATGGAAGCCCAACTCAACAATATCCACTGTCACGGTACATCTAATGAGAACATTTCAAAACCAACATGCAAAATAGATACACAACGCATGTATATAAAAGAGATCCCATCCATGAACCATAGAGATCAAACAACATATGTAAAAACATATTTTCACCCAAAACATTTTAGAAGTTGAGACTCAACCCCGAGGGCTAGCTCCAAACCTTCAACAAACACGTTCTCCCAAGGTTTTCCCAAGACTCCATTTTCAAACCATCATTTTGAAAACCACCGGTAACCCCTTTTTAAAACATAAAATTCCATAAAAACCTCGGATAAACATCCCACGAGGAAAGCTTGAACCAAAACACATCATTTTCCAAAACAGCCAAAGTTTAGTTGATTGGACTCACCCTCCAGTCGACTGAAAAACACACTAGAGAAAGAGAACCAAAACAGAAGCCATTTCAGTCGACTGACCTCCCAGGACCAGTCGACTGAACCTCCAACATGATGATCCAGTCGACTGAACTCATAGGTATGAGTTCAGTCGACTGAACCTACCCAGATCACGTTTTTGAGCTACGATTTTGGTTTTCAAACCTCAAATCAGGCCTCCAAACTCCTATTTTTGATACCCACAAGGATAAGTAAACCCAAGCTAATCATGAAGCCATAAACGAAACCCTCAAAACATGATTTCATCCACCCGAAACACCGAAAAGCAGTTTTTAAACCAAAAACCCATCTTGAACACAAACACCTTTTTCATGTGTTTTTACACGGTGTAACAACATATAATTACACGTGGTACCCTCTGACAGTTATACAGCCTAGGATCCTATTTCGGTGAGTTCAAAACTCGTCGTCATGATCCATGTGCAAAATCGAGCTTCGCCAGAATAAAATTCTGACTGGATGGATGCGTAGACCATGATGCCGATACTGAGGATTAGTAGTTGGTTTATAAAAAACCAAGCCCTAGGCCCCCGAGAAGTTAGAGAGAAGGCAGAGAGAAAACTAGAGGAAACTTAGAAGTTAAGTTTCAAAATATCTTTTAGAAAATATCTAAGTCCCGATATTTATAGGGCTCCAAAATATATATATTTTTTTTTTAAATTTTTGAAATTCACATGGAGACTCCCTATAACCCCGTGAACCAACCCCGCATGCTCAGATAAACTTAAACATGCATCAAAACGAATAAATCATACATCTTAGAAATATATATGCAAGACACATCATATATATATAAGTCTCAAAAAGAGACAGGCCTGGGTCTCACAAATGTGGTGTGAGAGAGAGGGGAATGGAGCCTTGCTCAAGCCAGAATAAACTAATTTCGTGCCCTAGGAGAGAGAACCTGAGAGGTATTAAAAAGAAGTATTAGAATTTTAAACACTGTTCAGCATCCAGGATTTTTAATTCCTGTCAGTTCGGTCGACTGAAGTGGTAGCTTCGATGGACTGGACTGAGAAAAATGGGTTCGATCGACTGGAATTTGGGCCTTAGTCGACTGGTCTTGTTTTTCAGACTTTTTGATTTTCTTTTAATTCACAACTGATGGAAGGAACTCACAAAATATTTTAACATTATGCTCATAAGAGAAGAATTTCATACAACCTCACGAACATGCATAAGACCCAATTCTCGTCTAATTATAATATAATATTAATATTTATTTGAAATTCTATTCTTTTCATTTTAGCTATTCAATTCAGAATTAATATGAAAATAGAAAAGAATAGAATAGTTAATAGCTAATATTCCAATAGTTTGTTAAATTCCTCTATGTATGTAAAATTTTTGTTATGTGAGCCCGCATAGCTCAGAGGTTAGAGCATCGCATTTGTAATGCGATGGTCATCGGTTCGATTCCGATAGTCGGCTTTTCTCTATTTATTTGATTTTTTACATGATTGATAATGTCCCTTTGAAATCAAATAATATTGAAAAAGCCTTTCTCCTTTTCCAAAGATTACTGATTTATTATATTATGTTTATGTTAATAATAATGTTATAAGAACTTCCAACTATGTTAAGAAAAGGATTCTTTTTCTACATATAATAGAAGAGGGTTTGGATATTTATATAATTCATCTTTTAATCGATCCTCATTGAGGGGTTTAGTAAATATATCTGCCCATTGTTCACTAGTACTCACAAATTCTAAAAATATATCGCATTTTTGTACATAATCACGAAGAAAATGATGTCGTATCTCAATATGTTTTGTTTGTGAATCAAAATTAGATTTTTTGATATATTTATCGCACTTGTGTTGTCACATTTAATTGGTACAACATCATATTTTAATTTGAAATCATTTAGCTGTTGTTTCATATATAAAAGTTGTGCATAACAACTATCTGCGGCTACATATTCGGCTTCGGCAGTAGATAATGCAACAGAATTTTGTTTCTTTGAAAACCAAGAGACGAGAGATTTTCCTAAGAAATGACATGTGCCACTAGTGCTTTTACGGTCAATTGTGCAACCAGCATAGTCCGCATGAGAATAACTTATCATTTCAAAAGATGTAAATTTTGGATACCATAAGCCTATATCTGCTGTGCCAACCAAATATCTTACTATTCTTTTTATAGCAATTAAATGTGATTCTTTAGGACATGCTTGATAGCGTGCACACATACATATGATAAACATTATGTTAGGCCTACGTGCAGTTAAATAAAGTAAACTACCAATCGTACCTCGGTAGAGTTTAGTGTCTACCGATTTTCCTTGCTTGTCTTTGTCAAGTTTAGTTGAGGGACTCATTGGAGTACCCAAAACTTTACCATTTTTCATTTGGAAGCGCTTGAGCAGCTCACGTACGTACTTTGATTGGTTGATGAAGGTTTCATTATTTGCTTGCTTGATTTGGAGTCTAAGAAAAAATGTGAGCTCTCCCATCATGCTAATGGAAAATTCCCTACACAAAATCTCATTAGTAGCACCAAATATGAAATTATCTACGTATATTTATACAATGAGCATGTCTTCTTTGTTAGTCATAGTAAATAAGGTTGTGTAAATTTTTCCTCTAATAAAACCATTCTCTAATAAAAAATTGCTTAGTCTTTCGTACCAAGCTCGAGGAGCTTGTTTTAAACCATATAATGCTTTTGTTAATTTAAATACGTGGTTTGGATAATCATAGTCTTCAAAACTAGGTGGTTGTTTAACATACACTTCCTCATTTATAAAACCGTTTAAGAACGCACTTTTTACATCCATTTGAAAAAGTTTAAAGTTCTTATATGATGCATATGCTAATAATATGCGAATGGCTTCTATCCTAACTGCGGGTGCGTATGTTTCTTCAAAATCTATTCATTCTTCTTGATTATATCCTTATCCGACTAACCTAGCCTTGTTTCGGACAACAATACCATTTTCATCCTTTTTATTTTTAAAAACCCATTTAGTTCCAATGATTGTGTTATCTTTAGACCTAGAAACTAAATTCCAAACTTCATTTCTTTTAAATTGATTTAATTTGTCTTGCATAACCATTACCCAAGATTCATCTTCTAAAGCTTCATTTATATTTTTAGGTTTTTCTTGTAAAATAAATGCAATATGATCACAAATATTTTGTAATGAAGAACGAGTACTTACACGTCGTGAAGGTTCACCTATGATTTGATCAATAGGATGATCCTTCACTGTTTTCCATTCTTTTGGTAGATCAATATGTTCATCGTCAACTTTGTTGCTTTCACCTTTGTCTTCCTTGATTTTCATTTCTTCCATTCCTTTATTAATGTCTAATTCATTATCAACTAGAATCTTAGAAGTAAAATGGTTAGCTTCAACAAAGGTAATGTGAATAAACTCAACTAATATCATAGTTCTTTTGTTATAAACTCTATAAACCTTGCTATTTGTAGCATACCTAAGAAATATTCCTTCATCAGATTTAGAATTAAATTTTTCCAAATCATCTTTGTCATTTAAAATAAAACATTTACATCCAAAAACATGAAAGTAAGAAATATTGGGCTTTCTACCATTCCATAGCTCATAAGGAGTTTTATTTAAATAATATCTTATGAAAACTCGGTTCATTACATAGCAAGCAGTATTAACTTTCTCGGCCCAAAAAATACTTAGGAATTTTGTATTCATTTAACATAGAACGTGCCATTTCTTGTAAAGATCGATTTTTCTTCTCTACAACCCTATTTTGTTGAGGGGTTCGAGGTGTAGCAAAATTATGAGAAATTCCATTTTGTTCATAAAAATTTTTAATGTCTTTATTTTTGAATTCTCGTCCTTTATCACTACGAATGTGTAGAATAGTATAGCCCTTTTCATTTTGAATTTTCTTACAAAGTTTGGCCAACACATGACATACTTCATCTTTTGTTGTAAGAAAGAAAACCCATGCATATCGTGAAAAATCATCGACAATAACAAAACAATATGCTTTTTCTCCAAGGCTTTCGGGTTTCATAGGGCCAAATAAATCAAGATGAAGTAATTGTAAAGGCCTATTTGTAGAAATTTCTTGTTTCTTTTTGAAACTAGTCTTTGCCTACCAAATTGGCAAGCATCACAAACTTTGTCTTTAATAAATTTAGTCTTAGGCAAGCCTTTGACCAAATCTTTCTTG
>JAUMHN010414280.1:0-14015 GCA_032360265.1 Heliamphora ciliata
AAAATGAACTAATGTTACAATTCTAGCTAAAGTTAAGAATGGTGGAGCCTCTTGATAAAACATGGAATTTTGGGAAATTTGGGTCTTTTATCATGGTTTTAGGAGTTTATTGTACAAAAAGGTTTTCGGTTGAATTTTTTTTACTTTATAGAAATTCATATGTCGCAAGGGATGTTTTGGAATGGTTCTTCCTTCTTTTTAAAGGGTTTTTCTTTGCCTAAAATGTGTTGAAAAGTACATAGAATCTTTTAAATGTTAAAAATCAAATTTTAGCTTGAAAAAGGACCTAGAGCAGGACGAATTGATAGACCGATCGATCGGTCTATCAAGTGGTCCTTTGAGGCTCTCGGTTCTTTTGTGCAGGTAAGGGACTGATCAATCGGTCTCTTAACAGTTTTCAAACCTTTTTGTGTTTTGTTTAAAGGTTTGGCACTTGGGAGATTTGAACACCCATGTTCACTAATTAAACCCTCGGTTAGACGTATTTGAAAAGATTTTGAACTCGTTTCTCGTCATTGTTTTAAAATTGGGTTGATTAAATGCTAGCTTTAGTGGGTTTTGGATTGTAAAGTGGGTTATTGAAGGGTTGTGATTTGGTATGGTCATATTAGCTTTTGGAAAGAATAAATGAGTTTTTAAATGTATTTGTACATACATATGATGGGTGCTTCTTTTTCAAATAATATGATTACTATTGAATTTAATCTCGTGTTGATATGTTATGAAGTTGCTCAAGAATATGAGAATCATGAGAACTTACATGTTGAAGTGACGATGCATGATGCATAAGTTATGAAAGAAAATTTGAGTACCTAAACAAAATATGATATGATTATAATTGAGTTAACATTTATGTTGGTATTTAGTGACATTGAGTAATGGTGTGAACTATGGAAAGCTACATAATGAAACTATTAACTTGAGTTGAAACCCTATGGTTGAATGTGGAATATGTATAATGAGGGGCTGCGGTCCTGCTGTGAAAGCCCGCGAAGGTTCTTGCATAATGAGGGGTTGCGGTGAAAGTTGGGCTGGCTGCTCCACGGTGAAAGACCAAAAACTTGAGCAAGATGGGGACCACGTGCCTACGGGTTAGCCCCTGAAACGTGGTGTTGTATCGTGGTGAGTTATAGAGCTATTTATTACCCAATGGCTTCGCGTAGCCTATTGGGATAATAGGGAGGGATTTCTATAAGGTGCACCCGATGTCGATTCATTAACTGTGAAATTTTAATTGTGATACGTTTTTGTGATAAACTGGGTACAGAAAATGTGACACGATTTTTGTGAAAAATCGGATAATGGAATGATGATATGGATAATGTAAAAGGATAAATTGAACGAATTGGCGTGCGTGGGTGTGTGCGTATGAAGGAATAATGAGTTGGTAAAAATTTACATTTTTTAGTCCAGTTGCACCCATCACACCTCACAAATCATGCTTAGCATAGAGTTAATCTTTATCCTACGAGCTTCGGCTCATGTTTGTGTACTAAAACATTTCAAATTCTGAGGATTTGAGCGTGGCTAAAGGGATGCAAGTTGGGGAAGACTAGAAGAAAGATTTGCTTCCTTGTATTTAAATTATGTTTGTACATGAAGTAACTGGGATGAATGTAATTAATATGAGAATTTAATGTGAACTTATGTTATCACATATTCTTTCGTGGTTCGTACTTAAAATTTTGAAAACTGGGTTTATCTAGTTTGAATCTATTGAATTTACCCTTGAAAGGAAATGTTTTTTCTATGATGTAGAAAACTTTCAATGGACATATTTCGCATAAAGTATGACTTGAAGTTCAGGATATATGAGATAATTTGACTGCTCAACAAAATTTGTATTCTTATATATTTCAAACTCAAATTTTTAGTAAAAAAGACTTATTGTTAGTTACCTTTGTATACAAGACGGTTGGGTTGGTTCACGGATCCCTGGGGTCGGGATGTTACAATTTATTAATAAAATTATTTTTTCCTTTTATGAGAATCTTAATAAGCAATCTATGCATTTTATTATTTATTTAATGTCGTGCATGTATGTCTTTTATTTTATATAGTATTTAATCTGGTGTGTAATGTTCGGCTTGCACACGAAAGACCATATTAAAAGTTCTTGTGGAATGTAAGTTTTTAGTTCACGATTTTAATGGAATTGGACAAACTATCAGTAGGACTGTAGCGCAGAGTTTTAGTAGACCTGTCTTGATTACAGAGAATAGATAATAACATCGCATGTTGATCTGACTCGCTGTACTAGTACACTTTGTGTATATTAAACAGGACCATGTTGGGATAATTAATTTTATACTAACTATATGAATTAATTCACACCCCATTGTTATTATGAGTGCTTATACTCTTAATTCTGAAATAATTAATTAATTATGTATATTTAATATTCGTTATTTTGATTCATTGACGGGTGCGATCTTTTACGAGTCTATAATCGGTGAGTAGGATAATGATATTAATTATATGGTGAATATTAATTATTGACGGAATTCACGTCCCAAAGGATCGGAATTAATGATTCTCTCTTAATGAAACTTATAAGTTTTGACTAAAGCAAACCCTATAGATGGATTTAATTATCCGACACTCAAATAAGTTAAGCGGAAGGTCTTAAGGAATTTATTTAAGAAGCTGATTAAATATAATTATCAGAATTTAATTTAATTGGTGGGTATCGAGAATCTTAACGTAGGGAGAATAAATAGGTATTTAATAACAAGAGTTCAAATATTTGATTTTGATAATATTACTAGGAGTGCAATTATAATTATTTAGAGAAATAAATTATAATTAATGTTTTTTTGAAATTGCCTCTGGGGTAAGGTGGGTTTTCATAATTAAATTGGGAGCCTAAGTCATATTTACTTTATAGGTCCATACTGTAATATATTTATATGTTGTTACGCAATCCTAGCCACGATATACATATTATACCAGATAGGATTTTCACGTATTCCCTTGGTGGCTAGAGAGGATTGTGAAGAACACGTTTAAGGTAACTCACACTACAGACGTGTTCTAGCATTCGGGATTATAGCAGAAGGCATCGATTTGGAGTTTCAACTTAAAGTCTACAATTGCGAAAGTTTTTAGACTAAAAATTGTTGCAGCAACCGAAATCAATCCTACAAGATTTCGTAAGGTATAACTCTAATCTACTTTTGGGAGTATATACTGGGTTTGTTTTGATCGTTTAACATCAAAAAAATTTATTCTAGAGCCAATTTTGGCGTTTGCCCGTCTAGTTTTTTTTTTTTTGCTTAAATCATGTTTATAATAAATGGATCTTATTAGTTAGCCTCCAACAGTTAGATGGAATTTGAAAAAGAAATGTACAGTGGGAAAGCAAGTTCTTACATACCGTTGTTGAAAGTGGTGAACATGTATATACGGAGAGAGTTACAGAGTTGACATTTTAGTATTGTCACATCACATTCTAGCTCATGATGTGTCACGCCCCAAAATCCATGACATCAAGATCAAAGAAAGAAGAGTCACGCATAAAATCCAAGACATGAAAGGTTGATAAAAAAAGGTCCAACGGTGATAAAAATAAAGTTTCCAAGGATGGTTTGGCCAAAATATGTGAAAAAATTGTGAGAAAATCTGGCATACCTTCACTATTAAATCAAAATTTTTTCTACAAAAAGAATCTACATATGAAAGTATAACCATTGAAAAGAAGACGAGAGATTTCAATTTGAGCACAAGAATGACCCAATTCGGAGTTAGATGAAGAAGATATGTTAATTTAAAAATAATAATTTTTGGACCACGCCTAGCCGAGTTTGCTCGAGCGAATTCTAGACTGCTCAAACAGTCTTCTAGAAGACCCAAATTCCCCTTCCCTCCTCCCTTCTGGTGGTAGCCCACTCGATAGACCGCTCGAGCAGTCCATCGAGCAGTCTAGCACTAGTTTGCATATTTTATTGATTTTTTCACTTAATCAAACATCTAACACCCATTTTTGTTTTTTTGAAATAGAATGGTCCAAACACTTGAAATTTCATTGAAACAACTCCACAACACTGGAATATATCGAAATTGTGAGACCTTAACCCATTTTCTTTTTTGGCATTTTTCAACACGCATTTCATGTTTATGTGATAGCATGTTTTAACGTGTTTTAATACATGATCGGGGTTAAATATGCATGCGGGATTGGTTCCCGGGGCCGTGGGGTGTTGCGGTGCGAATTTTAAAAATTCAAAAAAAAAAATATTTTGAAGGCCTATAAATATCTGGAGTTAATATTTTCGAAAGATATTTTCAAAACTTCTCCACTAAGTTTTCTCCATTTTCTCTCTACCTTCTCTCTAACTTCTCAGTGGCTTGGGGCTCGATTTTCGACAATCCAACAGTAGATCCTTGCTATTGGCGTCGTGGTCTACGCATCCATTCGGACGAAATTTCATTATGGCAAAACTTGGGTTTGCACGTGGTTCGAGGTGTCGAGTTTTAACTCATCGTAGTAGGATCCTAAACTCTCATGTCTTATAAAGGTGCTACGTGTAATCCTGTGTGTTTTTAACAGTTAGATTGCATTATATCTGAGTTTGTTTCAAGTTGGGTTTTGGGTTTAAAACCTATTTTTAGTCAATTTCGGTGGATGGAATCACGTTTTGGATGTTGCTTTCATGGTTTTAGTGTTAGGCTTGGGCGTGTGGATGTTTGAGGGTGTTGGATGGGTGTTTGGAGGCGTTGAATCGAGGTTTAGAGAGCTAAACCCGTGGCTCGAAACCTGTTTCTGCCTCAGCCCAGTCGACTGGATCATGGGATCAGTCGACTAGAGCCTGGGTTGTTGGGTTCGGTCGACTGGACCGTGAGGGTCAGTCGATTGAACAATGGTTTTGAGGCATTTTTGGCGAGATTCCACTGTGTTGTTTGGGTCACCTGGAGGGGGGTCCAGTCGACTGGACCTGGGCTATTTTGTGTGGTTGTTTGATGGTTATTTCTTGGTTTCCAATTAGTATTCAATGGTATTCAATTGATTGATTATGGGATTAATCGACTGAAATACCGTTGGATCCTTTTTTGGGGTTCGGTTGGTCGTGTTGTGATTTCGAGGGTCGTGTCGTGGTGTCGGGTGTTTATTTAGGTGCCATCCTTGGGGGTGACGTGCATGGATAGATGTGGGTTGTTGGGGGACAGTTGTGTACGTCGTGGTTAGGTATGGAGCGTATTTGCGCTCATGGCACCTTTGGAGAAAAGGTGGTGTTTATGACCTAATGGTTTAAGGGATTTAGCGTTGACCTTCGGGTTAGGCTTGGTTTTGTGGGTTGATGGTTGTCCCTGAGAGTGGACGTTAGGTTATATGGCGGGTGGCGTCATGATGTGATGTTATATATGGCTA
Source organism: Heliamphora ciliata (assembly GCA_032360265.1). Lineage (NCBI taxonomy): Eukaryota > Viridiplantae > Streptophyta > Magnoliopsida > Ericales > Sarraceniaceae > Heliamphora > Heliamphora ciliata. The sequence goes on from JAUMHN010414280.1 coordinate 5,369, forward strand.
TGTGCATTTACAACTTGTTATGTGCATTTATAACTCTAGTTTATTTATCTACGGATTATGTAGAGAAAGTACATGGTTTGATATTGTTACGTGTAACGTGATTTTATGCTTTAAAACTCAGAAATTTTGTAGGCATGGTTATGTGGAATATGAGGGACGGATGCATGTTGCATGGGATGCAAATGTGGTGTGAGTTGCATGTGTAGCATGTGACATGGTTTGTGTAACATAGTGATAGTACGTGGCTTTATGGATTTAAACCCTGGTTTAGTATACATGTGTTGATTCGGTGTTATCCCGTAATATTTAGTATTATCCTGTAGTGTTTAGTTTTATCCTGTAATATGCAGTCTTATCCCGTTGCGGTATGTGGTTTTATCCCGTGGTATAATTCCGTGGTCGGTGGTTTCATCCCGTGGCTTACGGTAAAATTTACGATTTTACCCCTTGGTTAGTAGTTTTACCTCGTGTTCTTTGGTTTTACAGCATAGTATACGGTTTTATCCTGAGAATGTGTGTTTGTGTACAGATCATTATATTAGTGTTAGGACTGTGGTTGCAGCTAGTGAGCGCCGGTTGTACGCATCTGTACTGCGTTCTATTGGAGTTGAGGTCTCTCGGTCTGAGAGGGTACATGGATTGCATGAACTGCATTGTGAGACGGATAAAATCAATTTCAAATTATTTTTAAGAGTCGTGTGAATCACGATCTAAAAACCATTTTCAACTATTTTCAGGGCTCATATGAGTGAGTCAAAAGATCGTTTGTATCCTCGCTTTCCATTTGCATGTGAAAATTATTTTAAAGGTTTGAAAGAGAGTCTAAAACTGCACCTCATTTTCCTAGCATATTTAGCTTATATTGCATGTGTTGTCTTGTATCTGCTAAGCTTTGGCTCACGGTGTGGAATTTGAAATGTTTTTCAGATACTGGTCACTTAGGTTGATCTGGGGTTGGCTGGAGAGGAGGAAGAGCTGTAGTCTTCCTTTTTGTTCTTTTTATTTCATGTATGTTATTACATATTTTCTCGGTGTTAGAACCGTGTAATGTAAGTCATTCGGCGATTATATACTATACACGTATCTTTTATTTGAGAGTATATTCTCGGGTTGGGCGTTATATTTGGTTGTTTGTGGGTGTTTCACGTGACCTAGAGTTTGGGGTGTGACAACTTGGTATCAGAGCTCTGGCTTCGAATACCTAAGAGCTGTGAAAAGAGGGTGTATCCCGTGTGAGGTTGATTGCATGTGCTTGATTGGCTGTGTTTAGACGCTTTGATAACATGAACGTGTCAGCATGTTAGATATGTGAATGATGTGTATATGTGAGCATGGGGGTTGAATTTTTCGAGTGATAGTCTTACCTTTGGGTGTTTGGGTTAACAAACTTGGGAGCCAAGTTAGAAACGTGTTTAGCTGACGTGATTTCTAGTGGGGAATCTGAGTTAGTTATCCAGATTGACGTGTCATTCTTATTGATTCTCCTCGATATGTGGGGTTATTTAGCATGAACCTATGTGCTTGTGTTAGCATGCTTATGCAGTTTATGCTATGTGCTGCATCTCATGTTTTGTCTTTTTTATATAGATGCGATGTCTGCGAGGAGAGGGCGAGGTCGTGGCCGTGGTGTTGGCCAAGGGGATATGCCTATCCCTGATGCTGGGGATGCAAATGCTCCCCTGGGACTGATGGACGCGACGGAGTTGTTGTGTGTGCTAATGGGTTCTATCCAGCAGTTGGCTAGAGGTGAGATCGTTAGGGAGAGAGAGGGAGTACCTGAGGCGAGGGCTACAGTAGCGATACGGGGGGTCAGACGCATGGATCCACCTACCTTTGTGGGAGATCCTAATCCTATTGTGGCGACAGAGTGGTTGGAGTTGGTGACTCAGATCCTTGACACGCTGCAGATTGAGGAGGATGAGTTGTTGGTTTCTTTTGCTACCTTCCAACTGAGGGGTGCTGCTCACGCGTGGTGAAAATATGCCAGAGCTATTATGGGAGTCACATGGGCAGCCTTTACAGGATTGTTTCGGGAGAAATACTTCCCAGCTTCGAAGAGGGATTTGTACAGGGAGGAGTTCTACACTTTTACCTAAGGGGCCATGGATGTTATGCAATATGAGGTTAGGTTTACGAGCTTGTCCTGATTTGCACTAGAGTTGGTGAGCATAGACGAGCTGCGATCTATGAGGTTTGAGCGAGGCTTGAGGCCGACGATCAGGGAGTGTGTGGTCGCAATGGGACTTCGGGTGTTCACAGAGCTGGTAGAGGCAACAGTGAGGGTTAAGAACACTATGACTGAGATTCGAGCTTCTAGGGAGGCTAGAACACCTCAGGGTGAGACAGAGGCGCAGACAGGTGGGCGTTCTAGCAAGTGGCAGAGGTCCTCTGGTTCTAGCTTTCATCCATCTGGACCACAGAAGTTCTCTACACCTGCAGCACCTTCAATGGCTTCATTGGGGAGCCCATAGCAGAGGGAGGTCAGATGTTATCGATGTGGACAACCGGGGATTCATATGCCATATTACTTGCAGTCGAGGCAGTACCGGGACCCACAATTGAGGCAGGCTCAAAGTTTCATACCGAATCAGTCGTAGGGGACGGAGCTACCGATTTGTTATAGATGTGGTCAGATGAGACATATTCGCAGAACCTGTCCCCAAAGAGAGGGTGCGCCGAGTACAGTGGGAACACGAGGGTTCATTTGTGCATAGTCAATAGCAGCATCCTGCCGTTCAGACTCCCCGGGTGACAGATAGGGGAACTTCAGTTCAGTCGGTCCGACAGCTAACAGCGCCAAGTTATGGCGGGCAGGCTAGAGCAACATTGCACCTAGCGTATGCTCTTATAGCTCCTAGTTCTTCTAGGGCACCGATTGTTCCGGATGATACAGATTTACCTTCAGCGTGCAGAGGTACTTTCTGAGTGTGCAAGCTTTAGGCCAGTTTCTTCCTTTAATCTGTTTGGGAGTTGGTGATGGATTCCGTGGGTGGTGTGCTGTTTTGTTGAGACAACGGTTGGTGAGGATGTGAGGTTGGGGCGAGTTGTAGATCCCGAGTCTTTGAGATAGTTGGCTATTGTTTAGGGTGCCTGACCTTGTTTGACTATATCCTAGGAATGGTTTAGCCGACCATCTCGTATGCCTGTGTTGATTTCGATCGACGGGGTTGTTTCTATTGACCTTGTGGCGAATTTTGGCGACAAAATTTCTTTAAGGGGGTGGAGTTGTGAGACCCTGACCCATTTTCTTTTTTGGCATTTTTCGACACGCGTTTCGTGTTTATGTGATAGCATTTTTTTACCTGTTTTGATGCATGATCAGGGTTAGATAAGCATGCGGGGTTGGTTCCCGGGGCCGTAGGGTGTTGCGGTGCAAATTTAAAAAATTTAAAAAAAAGATATTTTGGAGACCTATAAATATCTGGAGTTAGATATTTTCAAAAGATATTTTCAAAACTTTTTCACTAAGCTTTCTCCATTTTCTCTCTGCCTTCTCTCTAACTTCCCGGGGGCCCGGGGCTCAATTTTTTACGATTCAATAGCGGATCGTTGCTATTGGCGTCATGGTCTACGCATCCATCCAGACAGAATTTTATTTTGACGAAACTCGATTTTGCACGTGGTTTGAGGTGTCGAGTTTTTAACTTACCGAGGTAGGATCCTACACCTCATATCTTATAAGGGTGCTATGTGTAATCGTGTGTGTTTGTAACTGTTAGATTGCATTACATCTGAGTTTGTTTCAAGTTGGGTTTTGGGTTTAAAACCTATTTTTAGTCAATTTCGGTGGATGAAATCGCATTTTGGATGTTTCTTTCGTAGCTTTGGTGTTAGGCTTGGGCATGCGGATGTCTAAGGGTGTTGGATGGGTTGGAGGTGTTGAATCGAGGTTTAGAGAGCTAAACCCGTGGCTCAAAACCTATTTCTGCCTCATCCCAGTCGACTGGATCGTGGGATCAGTCGACTAGAGCCTGGGTTGTTGGGTTCGGTCGACTGGACAGTGAGGGTCAGTCGACTGGACAGTGGTTTTTAGGCATTTTTGGCGAGATTCCACTGTGTTGTTTGAGTCACATGGTGGGGGGTCCAGTCGACTGGACATAGGCTATTTTGTGTGGTTGTTTAATGGTTGTTTCTTGGTTTCCAATTAGTGTTCAATGGTATTCAGTTGATTGACTATGGGATTAATCAAATGAAATACCGTTGTATCCTTTTTTATGGTTCGGTTGGTCATATTGTGGTTTCGAGGGTCGTGTCATGGCCTCAGGTGTTTGTTTAGGTGCTGTCCTTGGGGGTGATGTGCATGGATAGATGTGGGTTGTTGGGGGACGGTTGTGTGTGTCGTGGTTGGGTATGGAGCGTGTTTGGACTCATGGCACCTTTGGGGAAAAAGTGGTGTTTGTGACCTCGTGGTTTGAGGGGTTTAGCGTTGACCTTTGGGTTAGGCTTGGTTCTGTTGGTTGATGGTTGTTCGTGAGAGAGGACGTTGGGTTATATGGTGAGTGGCGTCATGATGTGAAGTTATATATGGCTATGTTCGTTTACAACTGGTTATGTGCATTTATAACTCTAGTTTATTTATGTACGAATTATGTAGAGAAAGCACATGGTTTGATATTGTTACGTGTAATGTGATTTTATGCTTTAAAACTCAGAAGTTTTATACGCATGGTTATGTGGAATATGAGGAACGGATGCATGTGATGCATGTTGCATGGGTTGCAAGTGTGGTGTGAGTCGCATGTGTAGCATGTGACGTGGTTTGTGTAACGTAGTGATAGTACGTGGCTTTATGTATTTAAACCCTGGTTTAGTATGCATGTGTTGATTCAGTGTTATCCCGTAATGTTCAGTATTATCCTATAGTGTTTAGTTTTATCTTGTGGTATGCGGTCTTATCCCGTGGTATGCGATTTTATCCCGTGGTCGGCGGTTTCATCCCGTGGCTTACAATAAAATGTACGGTTTTACCCCGTGGTTTGCGATTTTACCCTGTGGTCTATGGTTTTACCCCGTAGTATACGGTTTTATCCTGGAAATGTGTGTTTGTGTACGGATCTTTATCTCGGTGTTAGGACTGTGGTTGCGGCTAGTGAGCACCGGTTGTACGCATTTGTACTGCGTTCTATTGGAGTTGAGGTCTCTCGATCTGAAAGGCTACATGGATTGCATGAACTGCATTGTGTGACGGATAAAACCAATTTCAAATTGTTTTTAAGAGTCGTGTGAATCATGATCTAAAAACCCTTTTCAACTGTTTTCAGGGCTCCTATGAGTGAGTCAAAAGATGGTTTGTATCATCGCTTTCTATTTGTATGTGAAAATTATTTTAAAGGCTTGAAAGAGAGTCTAAAACTGCACCTCATTTTTCTAGCTTGCTTAGCTTATATTGCATGTGTTGTCTTGTATCTGCTGAGCTTTGGCTCACAGTATAGGGTTTGAAATATTTTTCAAGTACCGGTTACGCAGGTTGATCCGGGGTTGGCTGGAGAGGACGAAGAGCTGTAGTCTTTCTTTTTGTTCTTTCTATTTCATGTATGTTATTACATGTTTTTTCGGTGTTGGAACTGTGTAATGTAAGCCGTTCAGCAATTACATACTATGCACGTATCTTTTATTTGAGAGTATATTCTCGGGTTTGGCGTTATATTGGTTGTTTGTGGGTGTTTCACGTGACTTAGAGTTTGGGACGTGACAGAAATCTACATCCAAAAGTCTCCTGCGATGACCATATAACATTCACATTCATCCAAAACATAAGAAGATCTTGGCCTTATGGCCTTACAACCCAAGTGTTCATGGTATTCAACAATTCAAAAGACAAAATATATTCCAACCAATTCACAAAATATATATATACGCAAAGTCTTCCCAATACAACAAAAATAAACTCAAGACATGCTTGATTTCTTCCAAGCCATATTCTCATCACCGATACCTAAAAATTTGTTTTGTTTAAACAACGTGAGCTGTGGCTTAATAGGATTCTAAACAAACCAACATGAATAATATTCGATGTGCAACAAACAATTCTATATCAACAAACCTAACTCATATAATCTAATTTTTCTCATAATTTAACAACAACCATGTTCCTCTAACTAAATCAATTTCATTTCAGTAAATAACTAGTTAACACACAATTGCATCCTTTACTGTCACACCAAAGGATAGGGGCACCTTCGCCTCCTTTATAGGGATTAACCCGAGGGAAATGGGCACCCATTCTTGTGCAAGTTTCTGGTCTTTCACCAAGGAGCTAGTTGAGCCCAAGTTTATTACCAAACTCCTCAATTTATACAACATATCATCTCAATTAATTATGTACCTCAACTATTACCCATTATCACGCCCCAAACTCTGGGTCACGTGAAACACCCATAAACAACCATATAAAACACCCAACCTGATGTTTACTCACAAATTAAAGAATATATGCATTTAATATATCTGCCAAAAAAGCATACATTACACGGTTTCGACACCAAAAAATATATTATAAGCATACATGATCAAAAGAGTTAAAAGGAAGACTACAGATCTTCCACCCCCAACCGGCTCCTCCGGATCAACCTGCGTGACCGATACCTAAAAAATATTTTAAATCCCACACTGTGAGCAAAAACTCAGCAGAAACTAGACAAGCATAAAATATAAACTAAACATGCTAGGAAACAATGTGCGGTTTTTGACTCTCTTTCAAGCTTTAAAACAGTTTTCACAAACAAATGGGATGTGAGGATAAGAACCATTTTTGACTCATAGGAGCCTTGAAAACGGTTTGAAAACGATTTTATATCATGACTCACACGAGTCTTAAAAATAATTTGAAATTGATTTTATCCATCCCACAATGCTTCACATGCAATCTATGTACCTTCTCAGGCTTTCACTGAGGGACCGTAGCTCCATCTAATGCACCTTCTCGAACTTTCATCAAGGGACCTCAGCCCCAACTAATACACCTTCTCGGACTTTCACCGAGATACCTTAACCCCAACAAATACACCGTTAACTAGAGTTAACATTCTCAGAACCACATGTCCATCCATCACATTCCATGCATATATGCATAAATTAACCAAAGTTTTAAGTACAGCACGATCACATATAACCACATATAAATACTATATTTCACAGAACGGCACCACATGCCACATAACCCGTCACGATACCCATGCCATATCATCGAAGGTCAACTCCAAACCTCCCACACTAACCACCACGCACACTACCGTGCATCGACAACCCGCATCTAACCATGCATCTCACGTCGCATCTAACCCATGTCACCCCCGAGGACGATAACGAAACGAACCACCACGGCTCACCATGACCAACCAAAATGAGAAACGACTAACACCCCTCTTCATGAGTCCAATCGACAGAATCCAATAATTCAATCGACTGAAACGCCATTTGAGGAGAGCCAGTCAAAAGAACATCATAACCCATCGACCGAAAAGCCACCACAACCAGCAAAACAACCTAAAACGCCCCACACAGGACATTAGCTAACTGGACCCCCATCCTGTAAGGACTCGGTACCTGTTTATTTTGTTCAATTATATTTTTGATAAGAGAAGAGACTAAAGTAAATTTGGGCTTGGGTATCATAAAATTTGGCTCATTTACAATTGAATTAATGGTGTGTGAAAATAAAAATTTGAGATACCTGATGATACATGATATTGACATGGGTGTGTTAATAGAAAGATTCAAGTACTGAAATGTGAGAAAAATTGGAGATTTGAGTTGAATGTTAAGGAAATTCGCAGAATTTGGCTTCAGGAGTCACCGCTCGAGCAGTGGGGGTCCACTCGAGCGGACTATCGGGAGAAGTTTAGAGTATTCTCGAACCATGGAGATATTTTGAGAGAATTTATATATATATATATATATATGGCCACGTGAGGAAAGGGAGACCCATTTCTCTTCTCCTCTTTTCTCTTCTCCTCCCTTCTTCTTCTTCCCTTTGTCCATCTCTAGAGAGAGAGAGAAAGAGAGAGAGAGAGAAAACCTAATCGCCCACCATGAAAACTGAAGGGTTGAAGAAAAATTGAGAGCCATCGAGGATGGAAATCAAGCTTTGGAGTAAGGAAATGGAAGATAAAGTACTAAGGAGGCAAGATCTCTCAACATCCAAACCCTAGGAGGGAGAAATTAGAGTAATATCAAGCTTTTGGACAAATCCAAGGTAAGATCTAGATTCTCTCATATGTGTGAGTTGATTTGAGTTGATATTTTGATTATGTGAGTAAAATAAAGTAGATTTCATGCATGAGTTGAGTTGGGTTTCCATGAAAATTGGGGTTTTGAGAAATAATAAACCATGATTTTGGGAATTGATTGTATAAAAAGAGTTTATGATGCCTGGAAACCAATGTTTATGGGTGAAAACAGGGATTTGAACCATATACATGAGTGTTTATGTGTTTTGGGGATTGAAAATCAAAACAGGGGCAAATCTGGGATTTTTTTGGGCTCATGCGCTCTCGAGCGGAGCTATGTCCGCTCGAGCGCTCAACTGGCAGAGAGTTGGGCGCTCGAGCGCCCGACGTCTGCTCGAGCGAAATGACTATGCAGGGCCAACTTCTTTTTATCATATCTCCCTCATTCAGACTCCGAATGGAGTCATTTTTGTACTCAA